>JAJEKV010000386.1:0-245930 GCA_021234155.1 Isoetes taiwanensis
TACGTGCACTGTATCAGATGTAAACAAGTATCTGCGTGAACAAAGATGCTGACCTTTTGGACGAGCTTGTTTTTATAGGCCGAACTACACCAAAAGCACATGCCAAACCGCAGTAAGATGACACCGAAAAAAGCTTTTAAAAGAGTTCTATATCATATGCAGCTAACAACATGAATAACATGTCCCATGTCACTAATTGTGACATACAAAATTGCAACCAGAAATCACTGCCGAGCCCCTTTACGAGCAAAAAATAGTACACAATAACCATGTAGACTAATATAGTATTTTAACAAGGACAACAAGAAGAGGACAACGTAAGTGCTTGCAGAAATGACAACTCTTGAGCTTCTTGCAAGTGTAGACCAAAGTTTAGGCGTATCCACATTTTCGCTCATTTTGCTACACTCTAAGTATCTAGATAGTATGGACGATCTGTCACTGTTTAGGGTCTTTCTTAGTGTGATGTATGTGCAATTGCTTTAACTTGACTCAAATGTTCTTTATTTCTCACATTACATATGATCGCATATCATTGTTTGGATGTTTTAGCTAGTTGCACCGCTTTTGTATGGATCGAAGGGATGGAAACTAGCCAAGTATACTCCTAGATGTTTATCACATCATACAAATCCCACCTATGATTTGTGATCCGCAGTGTCTGTTGATGGATAGGTCCTCATTTAACCTTCGAATAAACTTTGGTTATGCAACCGATAGTTGTTATTAACCACATGCCACTGGCACATTGCACAATTGAATGACCCACACCTTGGAAAATGAGGTTTACTTGGAAATGGGGAGCATCCCATTAGAGGTCAAGTAGGATCAATTCTGTTGGAAGATTGATTAGGAAAAAGAGCTCCTCAGCTGGAATGGATGACATGTTTGGAATGTGATATTTTAGAGAGGCCAGCTAGAATCCATTTTGACCATAAACAAAATGTTCATCTTTTTTCTTTTCTGTTTGGGTTGCCTGAAGGGCAAACACTTCGGAGGTGGAAATATCCTTTTGATGCCAGTGAATGTACCATATCGAGGGCCCAAGATAAAAATCTCACTGCATTAGAGGGCCCAGATTGAAACTCTGCATTATAATAAAAACCATTACATTACACGCCTTAAAATTAAATTCCCCCTTAAATCCCCTTTTGTTTGGGTGCATATTCACACGGGGGGTGACTCCGGGCAACGAGAGCTGTTACAAAATTCCTCGTTTGTGGGGTATAGATGTACAGAATTTGTTATACTGTTTAACAAGATTTGTAAAATACTATAAGATTTCAGGCAATATACTATATGGTGTTGATTTTGTACGTGCAAAACATAATTATAATAGCTCGATGCCCCACGCCACCCCGGTGAATATGCACCCAAACAAAAGGGGGTTTAAGGGGGAATTTAATTTTAAGGCGTGTAATGTAATGGTTTTTGTTATAGGCTAAAAACATTTTTTGCCCCTTCGGGGCCAAAAACAAACAACGCTACATCACACGGGGGGTAAACTTTAAGGGCCTAAATATTAATTACTAAGAAGCTCGAGTATAACAATTGAACTTAAGGAGGCTATCTAAAAACAACTAGCCGAAAGGGTACATAGATGAACTAAAGCATTGTATGGGATAACAAAAAGGATGAAAGATAAATAAATAGCATTTTTACAAACATATAATATAGTAACACAACAATGGGATAGGAAAAAACACAAGCAAAACCATTAACATTATACAATGATGAACTTATGAACTGCATGTTCATCATGGTCATCATTACTAAGCACATGTTGCATGTTTACATTCAAAGAAGAAGATCCACTGTGAACAAATATAAAGATAGCAAATAAGAACATGTAATGTGTCGAAATATAAAGATAACAACGAGATATGAAGTAACACATTAGCACATGTTATGAAATTTGAACCCGGCGAAATATAAAGATCAGAAGATATATGAAGTAATATCATTACCACACCTTATCTTAGGGGATTTAAACCCATCATACCCTAGTAGTTTCAAGATGCTAGATAACCGCAATTTCTCTTCCACTTTCGCTGCCACGTTGAAGCCACCCTTGTTGGAAAACTAACCAGTAAGAATGAACTAACTGATCATTTATAATTTACTATGGCAATCATATATACAGCCAAATGTAGAAGCCATAATAGCGAAATGGAGTTGTATTTCACATACGCATTGCCTTAGATTCCTATCCAATTATATGTAGGATTGTAAGCAATAAAATGGAATTCACAAACAAATGTAATTCACAATAATCTCTGATCATCACCTCAATCTCTCATATCATTATTGCTAGTGGAGCACGAAGCAAGATGGAATAGAATTATGCATTCATTTAAAACTCTTATTCTCAAGATGAGAATGCCGAGGCGGGTAGCATTGAAAATAGACTTCAAGATGTTTGTCATGAAAATGGCTAAATGCCATGTTTTCTCAGAGCGAATTGCCTAAAAATGATGATAGGGTTTACTTTACAGGATGAAGTATCGAAGAAGAGCTTGAAATTGAGGTTAACGAGGATGGACTATCATTCCTTAGGGGCCAAATCGTATTCCATCGACACCTCAAGAGCCATGACACGTGTTACGAAAGCGGGAACTAAAAGAGTAAATCGGGTTATAAAGCGTTGGTTTCCATTTGAAATTGGAGAAAGACACCCCTTATATTCTAAGAGCCCGAGAAAAAAAGCCTAAATCGAATAAAAAAACCTATTAGGAAAAAACCAATGCATAAAACCTATTAGAAAGCGGTTTTACACCAATTTTGGGATGGAAAAAGCTCAAGAAATAATGAGAGAGAAATCGGCTCAGGCATTGATTACCTTTTCTTGTTGGGACTCCAACGGTTCGGTAGCAACATCAAAGCAAGTTTAGTTTTGTGTAGGATTTGATGACGGTGAATAAGCATAAAACGTGATCCCGCACACAAGGATCGCATTTGCTTTAGAAAGTTTGAGAACTCGGTCCACCAACAAGGATAGAACAAACTAAAACCAAGATCGAATTCGGAAAAAATGGATCACAAAAACCCTAAAGCATGCCCCTCTTTTCCACAAAACCCTAAAATAAGAGAGCTCGATGCTTGCATGTGTTTTATGGGGACTAAAGAATAATTGGTTTTTTCATGGAGAAATATTCAAAGCTAATCCATTGCAAAATCATAGATAATATGGCATTCGAATATGAGAATACAGTGTGCGCTCTAGATATACTGATTAGTATGCCTCGCACAATACGCCCATCAAATCATATGAAAACCATAGCAAAAACTGTACAAAAGTACAAAAAAACCCCCTGTTATAATGCTAGATAATGCGAGTTAGGTAGAGGTTGCTTTGCCATCGATTGGCATGAGACTATGTTAAGGGGCCATCCGATCGACCACTGTGATTGTGCTTCTCCGTTGGCTTCAGAAGTGCATGGGGTATCAGGAGTAGGCTTGTCCGGCAGAAGTTCACCTGTATTGTGAAAGGTTTATTTGTTTAGAAGAGCCCTTTAGGGTTGTGAGGAAACATGCTGGTGAAATTTGTGTGGTCAAGCTGAATACTGGTCATATGTTTTCCACGTCTAGGGTGTTGTAAGATCTTTTGTTCTGTATATCCGGTCTAGAAGTGGGTCTTGGGTTAGTAAGTGAATTTCTCTGTAAGAAGATTCATGAAAGTCCTCAACAGTTGTAGGCTCAATGAGCTCGTTGGCATGTAAATGGAAAAATTTCTCCTCCACTTTCTCATTGCTGGGATGAAAAACCTTTGCTAAACGATCTTTCTGGCATGCATTTCTATCGATCTTCTTTTTCATCCAGTAGCAGAGGAAGCAGGGTTTGGAGTTCACTTTTTTCGAGCGATCACAGGGCACTTTCTAATGGGCTTTTTTCACAGGGACCGAGCCCCTTGAATAGTTTCCGTACAACCCTGAATCCACTCAGTGCTTCACAGATTTGTCACATGGGAGACATGAGCTTGGGAACATCTGTTATTTGCAATAATTTTTTTTTTCATTCTCTCTCTCTAGGTTATGGATGGTAATTTATGTATGGTGGTGTTTAACACACCTTAACAAAACTTGATCTCCCATTGTTCTCATTTAAGTTATCAACTCGAACTAAAACTTAACCATATTAGAAAACATCACTTAAAATCAAACTCACCTCATAGATGCCACTTCAAGTGCTACTTAAGTTATTTTTAAACAAGATCCTTAGCTACACACGTGCAAATGGCTTTCACAATTCAACTAATGAATGTACAAATTAACGAAACTAAATGAAGATATGTGAATGAGGTGACATGTAAACATATGAAATGAAGTGAAATTTTGTAACATATTGACTACAAATTTTGTAACCAGATCTTCATCTTTAAATACAAAATTTTGTCCACTTTTAAATGACAACATTTCTACATTCTTGACTTGTATAGTAGCATAGTAATCTACAACCAATATGTCAATTTTCAGTTCAAAGATAAGGCATAGATCATGCATAAAAAAGTTTGATTGATGTCTAATGAATGTAAATCAGATGTATTTTGTATTCTGTCTGAATCATTGACCTAGTTTTAACCTAGTCAATGTATTGAATTGCTCCCAATCAGTTAGAGATATCTGGCCAGAGTTTTCACACGACCTTCCTCATATAGTAGAGCACACAATACAATTGATTTGGCATGAAAATGATGAATACAGTAAATATGGTAAACAATGTTCTGTGACAGTCATTTTCTAACTTAGGGACTGCATAAAAAAACTGTCATAAGTTTACATACAGTCTACAATCTCGGGCGGATTTCCCAAAAGCATATCATGCCAGTAATTGGATAATTCATATGCATAAGCAACACCTTTTATTTTATGTTAGACTAGCTCCAATGGAAATCTCGCCTTTCACGGACTCGGGATGGACAAGGACCTTCTTTCCTTTAAGTAATTTATACTTCTGATGGCAGCCAGGTATTAGCTGAAAATAGTTACCTGATATAACTTCATCACCACAGTAAAATTAATTCCCATAATCATCCATGACGTCTATTTCAAGAGCATGTTTCATTTCTGTGCATTATATGATATAATAGGCCACCCCTTCATAATTGCCTGGATCTGCGAATGATCCAAAGTAATCTCCAACTTGGACTATCTCATCCACATTGTCTATGTCATTTTTCCACAAGTCTTGTAGCTCGTTCTCATCATCTCCTAGACTGTTCTGATTTGTAGGCTCTAGTTTTTTTAACTCCCACTTACCACAATGGCCAACATTCTCGCAAGCAGGCCAATCAAAACTTATGCATGCCTTGCAAAAACATGAAAGAGACTTGCATAGTAGCTTTATTGGATCATTAAGGTCTATCGATGACATGCGATGAATTGTCTGCACATCTTTGACTGGCAATACGTCAAGTCAATGTTAGTAACCTTCCAAAATACCCGTTCCACATCTGATTTTTTTTTCTCTCAAAACATCACATGCAGTTCTAGCATTTATGACCACCTTCCCCTCCTTCTTTCTTTGTTCTGCCTCAAGCCATAGCTTCGCAATAGCCCCTTCTCCATCATGTGTGCCTTTATCATGTCCTGAACCAAAAAAATTCCATTGCATTCTTATTTTATGTTCATGATCATACCTGGTTACATGATAGAATGCTCGCCTCGATTTGAATTACACACCCGTCAGACCAAACTAAGTGAAACTCTTCTGACTGCCATCGTTTTCTTGCAACCACTTAAGATGCAACCTGAATGCATCCTGTACAAAATGAGTATCATGTGTCTTATCATCTGAAATGAAGAAGTTGGAAGAAGTGCACACACTTCCTCATTTTTCCATTTACCTTGAACATTCTGATATGAATTAAAATGCCGATTTGCTCATTGTACCAATGTTGTGCTTGAATCTCATTGAATGGTTTCAAAGTATAATTCTCTGAGAAATCAACAACCAATAGTACAGCATCATCCCGAAGAGTTCTAATGGATTCCTTGAATTGCTTGCTTTGCCAATGTGCCACAAAGTTATGATGTACAAATTTAGCTATGATAAAACATACTATCTAACATACATTTTGCACTGTTGCTCTTGTGAATCAGCTTCAGCCTTCGAGAAGTTCCTTTCTTCGAAGGTTCATTAATATAGCTATAGGCTTGCCATGCAACAGGTTCTTCAATGCTTTCACTCTCTTCCCTTGGACATAATTCAATCTTCTTTTTTTCCACCATTTCCACAAGCTGAACTTATATATTTTAGATAGTGCCACTCCTCATCTTCTGTTCTATCACATACCATGGCTCTCCAAAGCATGCTGACATTCTCAAATGTCCTTTTCTTTGCCTGACAAATTCCAGCATTATCTTTTGAGTTGCAAATTCTACAATTGCAAGAGCAATTCTCATGGACTTTTAACCTCATCATATTAAATGCCTTCCTAAACAAATCTGCTTGCTCGTGTTTGATGCAACATCATGTATTTCTGCTGCCATGATTTGGCAGCATAGAAGAGCAAATGGCATTTCACATTAGTGGCTAACAACTGGTTGAAACATGTGCATGAACCAAGTCAACTCAAGAGCTCGAGCTGAAGAACCAAGCAAGGACTTTCATTTGAAGCATCACAAGAAAGGATTTAAGGTGAAAAAGTCAAAGTCACATAAGAATGAAGGCAAGGTCAACTTAAAGAAGCTCCATGGCAATATCAATATGAGAAGACACCTTGAGAAGTAAGATGTTCACCCAAATTCTAATTCTTGGACATGATTAACACTTTGGACATTCTTGGACACTGTGGCGGCGACTCCGGGCGGTTTGAGCGGATTGGTCGGACAGAGCTCTGGAGGTATGGCAGACGATCGGATTGGGAAGAGCGGGCCTCTGGGATTGCAATCGGCACCCTCTAAATGGGTTCCGAAGCTGGCGAGGGCGATCCAGCAGAGTCGATTGGGTGGGGCAGGTTCTTCGTCCCAAAAGCTTGATCTGCCTTCAGCAGATCTTCTACTCAATTTATAAATGATGTTATTGCCACATTGCTAAATACCCTCAAGGTGAAACATACAAAAAGCTCTGCCTATTACCCTCAAGGCAATGGCCAAGCTGAATCCACCAACAAGGTCTTAAAGTCCATCTTACAAAAAACTATAACAGTGGCAAAAAAAGACTGGCATGTGAAACTTTATGATGCACTTTGGGCATACAGAACCACCACAAAGTCTGCCACTAAACATGTGACGTTCCAGTATGATATACGGTCTCAAGACGTATACACGCCATTTCAAACGACGTGTACGTCGACGTGTACCAAGCAAGGGCGCCCTAGGGGGCAACTTGCAAGGGTGCGCACACTTAGCAATGTGCACAACTTAAACCTTTAACCCATTAACGGCAGACCAAGGGTCATGGAAACCCTAAACCTAACTGAGAGCCTATGTAAGGTAACCAAACCCTAATTCTTTCCCTTTCGTCCACGAACCTTCCGAGCTCCAGTTCGCGCGCCTGAGGAGTCAAATCCAACTCCCAAGATCTGCCCGTGCACCCTAGCTCATCAGATTCTCCTTTCGACCGCATCCCCAAGCAGAACAGCGACATGGACGCATTTGGCTCAAGAGGAGTGAACCAGGGATCAGGTATTTAGTCGATTTAATAGCCTAAACCGTATTCCAGCCATCGAACCAATAGGTTTAGCCTATTAAATTGCCCTTAGTAGCCAAGCGGATCCAAGATTGACCTAACTAAAGAACCTAACTCTATGATATAGATTAGTTCTTATTCTTTAGTTCTATGATGATGTAATGGATGGATGAATTCGTGGACTCATTGTATTGGGAAGGGGGTAGAGACCCATGACTTAGTAGTTGATGCTCTAGCTAGTCCCTCTTAGTGCATTACTAGATTTCGGCTGTGTACAAGAACCACACCTGGTTGTGGGTGAAGGGGCCGACCGGGCTTAGAAGGAGGTTCATGTTACGACTCTTGAGCCATCCCTCCGGGTGTTTAAGGCCCACAAGGGATCATTGTGGACTAGGTCTAATGGCTTGCCACCGAGTGCGGAGTAAGGCATGGGCTCGACACGTGAAGTGGTGTTCACTTTCCATTGGGTTAAGTCGAATAAAGGCGGTGGCCCTCTAGTCACCTTGAGTCGACGATTGAGATCTCGGAGGGAGTGATCCCTACATGCCCCATCGGAACTGGGGAGATGCAACCCAGGAATAGCCCCTTTGGCTATGCATCCGGCGGGCTACACTCTTCAACTTACTCTGCAAAGTGTGCACATGAGGGGCGGATGGAGTGGACAAACCTATGCCATGTTCTCATGCCAGCCAAATCCATTGTCAATGATTCTCATGCGCAATGAACTCGCGGAGACCCAAGCCGTCGCCGGTCATCCCCTGGAGTCTGAGCCTTGGGTAGGAATCTATATGCATCGTGCTGATCTTTGTCTATGCAGATGTTGATGTACCACCCTTCGAGGTGGATATGTGATGATGTTATGCACGACATGTATGTTTACGCCCCCAAGACTAGGTAGACCACGAGGGAGGCGGGGTAAAATGACCCTTCACTCTTCCCAGGGGACTCATTGCGGTGCGGTGATATGTGGAGGGCTGTATCGACGCATGGAGCTGGTATGGGGGATGAACTCTGTTTGTATATGGTGAGTGCACCGATCACGAGTATGGGGACGCCACGGTGGTATCGAGCAATGTTCTTGGAGACCAAGAACAAAGCACTGACCATGCTCCCAGTAGTACTAACTTGATAGGATCCTCGAACCTCGAAAAATGGGAAAAAATTTTCTCATTTTTGTAGTATATGCTAAGCTAGTAACAGTCAAGTGAATTAGAACATAAAAAGACTAAAATTGGTGAGCCAAAACCTTCAAAAGTAGGATGGTCTCACACGCCGCTTGAGGACCAATAATGAAAAGTTCATTTTGAGTCGGGCTTAGCGTGTGAACATTGAAAAAAAACACCTTGAAAAGTGATGAATTTTAGAAAAATAACATGGTAATTCCAATTTTAAGCTAAAAACTAGCTAGATTAGTGTGTTACATTACTAAAAACATGCTTAGAAAGTATAAAATTTAGCATCAAAATCCACCATATCTCACACGTCGCGCCAGGAGCAAAAATGAAACTTTCATTATTGATCCGAGCAACGATGATGAACCATGAGGTTAGAAATGTCTAAATTTAGCCATGTAGTAAGAGAATAAGTATTTTAGGCGACCCAAAAGGGGAGTTTGAAATTTGACCTAAAAATTCCCAACTATAAATAGACCTAGGATCCCCCCATTTCTATGTTATTCCTTAGAAAAATCGCTCCCCCTTGCTAAAGGCGATTTTTGGGCGCCCGATGTCGGATTGACGAGCCGTCAAACATGGCGGGGGCGAAAACAAACCGCTCGAGTTCCCGACCGGGTGAAGCGCCCATGATCCTAGCCTGACATAGAGAATGCCGAGGGCGCCTTCTTAGGCATGGCGGTCTTCATCGCCCAGGGAGGCGGCACGAGCACCAAAGTGAAGGGTCCCAAAGAGGTCGATCAAGACGCAGGTGCACCGGATGGGACGTAAGTCCTCGGCAATGAGGAGCCGACGTGATGCGCGCAGGTTTTGAAGAAATGGAGGAGGAAAAAGAAGAAGAAGGAGGAAGAGGACTGTAAGTTGCCGAGAGCCAAGGACTAAGGCTCGGGCTGAAGAGCAGAGGGACTCCCTCGAAGCCACCATGGAGGAGGAACTCGCTTGATTCGAGAGAAGGAGCAAGGGAGCGAGGGGGAACAGGAGAGCCGAACAGGGATCCGGGATCCAGCCGAAGAGGGAGGAACTAGCGGCGTGGATCAAGAAGCAAGAAGGAAAAGAACGCCACGGAGAGGAAGAGAGAAGAGAAGAAAAGGAAGAGGGACTAAGAGGAAGCCAAAGCAAACAGGAGCCAGAGTGAAGAAGGGAAAGTTCGGAGAGGGGGAGGCCAAAGAAAACTCAGAAGGCCCCATCAAGGTCGCCATCCAAGAGCTTTGCTCGGCAGACGAAGCCCCCCACCCTCCCGGATGACTCCTGGGAGGATGAGGACTTTAATCCCTTCAACAAAGAGGCGGAACTCTGACCCCCCGCTAACGAAAGCGACAAGACTGACCTCGAGCAAAACCCACTGTGCCAGGGTAAGCCCCCACCATGCCCCCACGGGGGAAATAAAGTGCCCCAGCCAGCGGGAGAGCTGCATGTGATTAACCCTATCAAGGTTCATCGGGAAAACTCAGTGGAGCACAACGCCTTCATGGTGAAGTGGGAGGCGACAACACATACTATCGTGAAAACAGAGTAAGAACTATCAAGGTGGACATCCCGACGAGGAGCCGCACTCCGGCCGCCACCACGTAAGCCCAAGCCTCCTCGTGACCACCGTGCAAAAAGAGAACCCCTAAAGTGAGAGCTTAGAGGAAAGCCCTCGAGAGAGATCGTGCATTTTCACCAAGAGTCGTTCTTGATTTCCCGCAAACGCTCACCGATCAGTCCCAGAGGTAATTCAAGAATACAACACGGAGATGCGGATCACGGATGAGATGTTGCTGGCATTGCAAGAGGCAACAGAGCAAAAACTGGTGCCGCATTTTGAAGATTCGACAGCCTGCACAGTTCATGCGAAGAGGGTGACACTCATGAGGCAAGACATGCATCTTGCTAGCCACATCAAGGGAGAGCGGCCTTAAATTTTGTAAATAATAGAAAATTTTTGTTAATATAAAGAGTTTTGAAGTAAATAACATGTGAAATCTTGCTTAGTTAAGTTGGGTTAGTAAGTTTTAGCTTTTGTTTTAGTCAAAACAGACATCCTAGACAATTAGAGAGGATGTCTCACGTCCGCGCCAGGGACCAGAAAATGAAAAGTTCATTATTGGTGCGGGCTAACGTAGGAGACCATGCCTAAAAAAAGTGCCCAAAACAGCTCCAAATCGACCAAATAATGCCTAACTGATGAGTCCAGCAGAATTAGACCCTTATATCACCCAAATTGGACAAGTTTAACCCATTTAGAGCCAATGTCTCACGCCGGCGCCGGGGACCGAAAATGAAAAGTTCATTATTGGTGCGGGAGCAACGTAGAGACCTCTCAACAAATTCTCCACCATGCCATATCCAAATGACCTCCGGTTTGTTGCAATAGGTTCATTAGCTAATCTTAGCATGCTCAAACCCCAAAAAGTAGTCTTCAAATCCTCATTTGGACCTCCTAATAGGTCCGAATTGCCCCAACCCCAATAAATTTCTAAGTCATCCAAAATTAGGGTTTTTCCTTGTCTATAAATAGGCCCCCATTTCCCACTTGACACCCTACAAGTCCGCTCTTGACCCTTTAGGCGATTTCCGGCTCCTATAGGGCGCCTCCTGCATCATTTGTTACTCACCTTCTCCCTAGACCAATGGCAACTGCGGAGGCCAGACGATGGTAATGCAAGGGGCTATGCATGCATCGTAGAGGGCTGATGTCAATGACATCTTCGGAGTCTTTAGGAAAGAGATAGATGTCCAAGCAACCTTGCCGCAGCAACACCAAAGATATAGGGAAGTTTTAATGAGTTCCAAGCTAGGGTAGGTCAGGTCCCCTAGTACAACTTCCCCTTGCACGGCTATTTTGTTCCCAGCCCATCCCTACAAGCAGCCCTTGGGTGATGTCCCTAACATTGCCAAGTATTTGACCAACAAGGCAGAGGTTGCCAGATTACATGGTCCCTCGGCGGGCCAGAGGAAGTACTTTTCCTACACCGGGCCGTGCAATATATTCCTTTCCCACCGCGGTCAAAACCCAATGGGGAAACCTCTATTCCTCCGGGATGGAGGTGGACCCCATAGCATCCCCCGCCAGCACCGAATGCTTTTGCAAAGCATTACCGGAGGAAGTGAAGGAAGAAACGTAAGAAGAGGAATCTGGATGAGGAAGAATACACGGCTCGACCCGTAAGAAGAACGACGGCAGCGTAAGAGGAGCTAACCAACTTCGAGGCCGCTGCACCCTCAAGAGTCTCCCCACTAGGGCTAGGTGCATCACAAGCCTAGCCCCCATCATTATTGGCGGTGAGGAGTACCTACTCGGCGATATCCGAATCTCCCGGAATGCGGGGAGAGGAGTTCGGCTTGACGATTCTTTGCACCAAGCTGCGGCAGCAACCAGACTTGGACGACTTCATCGTCCGGGGAGTCTCAGACTTCCCGCTTCAAGTGAGAGAAGCCGACACCTACACAGGAGAGTCGACCGGGACATCCAGCCTACGGCAACATAAGGCAAATAATGGAAGCTCGAAGCGCCATCGAGGAGGAGTTCTACGCCATCCAAGAACGGATGGGAATCCGTGGCAAGACCACGAGCATCTTGATGCCAAGCTCCTCGACACCACCTCGCACAAGAGGAGCAGGAATAGACGTCAGGCGAGTTACATCGACAATTAGAGACTACCAAGAAATGACTGAGGTAGAGGTCGATAAATACGCCGGAGGCATAGAGCGCATTAGGGCGGATTTGGGGTCTCAAAATGGCCTCGAAAGAAAAATTCCATGTCATATTTTCTCTTGCTTATTAATTGTACTTTCCTTCTCTTTAATCGCAATAAATACTCAAAAAGGAACTTCATCAATTAGTTTTTGGGCCATAACTTTTGATTCATAGCTTCAAATCACAAGATTTTTGTTTCATTGGATGCGGAATCAAAAGATCTATCCAACAGTATATGGGTTGAATATATTTTAATCTAATTTAGATGACCAAAAGTTAAAAAAACGAGAAAAAACTTGGTTTTTTGCATTTTTTTAGTCTTTCCTTTTATCAAAAACATATCGAGGCTATACTCATTGGAAAGATCTCGCCATGGGCTATCCAACGCAACAAACGGCGTGCAATTTGGACATGACAATCACAAGTTATAGCCAAAAAACGATGCATTTGAGTTAAAAAGTGCAATTATTACAGTACTATTTATTGCAAAAGTGCCACGTCTTTCATTGGCTTGAAGGTACTATGACATGGATATTAGAAATTAAAGTTAAGGGCCATTTTGAGACCCCAAATCCGCCCTAATGGGGAGGGCAAGCAGGTGGAGAGTCATCAGCAACACACAATGATAGGTCGCTGAGGTACTACCTTCCCCTGCTGCTGGATGGCAGAATAGCGGTAATACACCGCAAATTCAGTCCCCGGGGCGAAAAAGGAGTGTTTATGCTCATTGCACTCTCTGGCTTTGGCATGCGGCTTTCGAATAAACGCAAACGCCGACTGGCTGTCTTAGTCAAGAGAGCGATGGCACTTGACATCTTCGACTATTCGTGCCCTTACCGCGGCCAGGGAAGATTGGCAGTAACCGCGGCCTACACCTCCGACCGCAGAGTAGAGGAATTGGTGACAGCCTTACAGGGCGGGACGTCTCCTTAGGAGCTTGGGACGCTCGGTAGGAACGGCCCAAGTTAAGACATTTCTAGAGGATAACCCATCCTACCGGCGATTTCAAGAATAGTTAAACTCTTGATCCCGGAGGACTTGTATCTAAAAATATTATGTAATAAAAACATTTTGTGCCAATAATTAAATACTTTGTTGATTGTATTTGGTTCCAAATATTTCGGCAAATACATGAGTACAATAAAGTAAATGAATCTAACCATAAGGCAATGGCCAACCGGTATGCGTGAGAGGGGAACAAAGAACGGTTAACAAAGCGGGGAGGCCCAAACAGAGGCGAACTTTTGACGGGCAACCCATCCCAAGAAACCTGCTCAAGCATATGGTCCCATGACCCCGAAGAGGAGATGTCGCAAATGCGAACTTTAACTGGACCGGATAAAGGCTCATCGGGCGGCACAAGCATCATCAGCCGCAAAGCGACACCTCGAAATTCGGGGGAAGGATACCCTAGTACGTAAACCTCCGACTCAAGCTTGGTCTCCGGACTCGAGTCCAGAAGGAGGCTGAACAAGCACGGACCGTAGAGACGGATACGTCTGGACGCCAAGGCCTTAGACTACCGTAAGAAGGTAGATTCGCGTTGGGCAATGTATGGAAGGCCGGGAAGTTTGAACAGTTCAGCGCGAGAACAAATCAAGGCTTGAAGCAGAGGCATGGCTCGGGACGAGATGAGTGAGTATGGCAACGCGATACGGGATGAAAGACAAGGACAAAGGCGTGGTGGCAACAACCAACTTGAAGGGAGCCGCACGCATCTGGTGGAAGGGTTATGCCAAGGCCCATGGCTTAAGCAGAGATGGATGCAGATTCAAGAAGTTTTCTAAAGCCTTCAAGCGCCATTACGTTCCACGGGAACACAAGTCCAACATGATGCGCCATTTTTACAGGTTAAAGGTGGTACAAAACAGCGCGTAATAATCGGAGGAGTTCATGAGACTAAGGTCAGATGTGAAGTTGAGCCTAAAAAGCACGCTAAATTGGAGAGCTACATTGAAGGGCTGAACGAAGAGATCCGCAAGCTTGTAAGGGCAATAGACCCCAGCAGAATTCAAAGCAATCAGCTTGCAAGGATCGGGGCCTCAGAATAGCGCGCAGAAACAGCCATACTACCAGGATAGAGGCAAAGCAACAGGGAGTTATAGCCCTAGGGCAGCCAGCCCAAGTCCAGCAAAATCCCCATATAGTGGGGTGGAAGCATGCTCTGATTGTACCACTTTTTTGGAACCCTCAAAAGTACCTAAGCATGATCCTTCGGTACTTTTAAAAGAGGGGAGGTACTTTCTACTTTTTTCTTTCCATTAAATCAATCCAAAAATTTTGAGTTGAAGGTCAATAACATATCAATCTATAGATATTAGAGGATGACAATACTATTAGAGACTAAAATGTATGAACAAACTCTCAAACTTATTGTTTATTGAGACATTAAGACAAGTTCCCAAAAACTGTTGGGTTACTTTTCGGGTAGTTTAAGATAAAAACTCCCTAAAAAGAAGAACTTTAGATGGTACACCTAGCATGCTTTCACCCAGTGGCAACCAGGGAGACAACAGGAAAGGAAGCAGGTGTCCTTCAAGGACAAGCAGGAAGGGTCGAACTACTCGAAAGCAGTGCGATCCTTCTTACAGGCAATGCCCAAAGAAAAGAGGCAGGAGTGTATGGAGAAGCGACTAAAATCATAAGCTCCCCAATCATAATTGAGCACCCAAAACGAGAGGTGTCAGATGAGCTCCAACATAGCATGGAGTTGGGTGGATGGGACATCCGACGACGACGGCGAGTCAAGGGTGCACGGCGTTTATATTAAGCAAAATAAGAGTGTGAGTGCCACATCTTTGCTGCTATAGATACGGAAACAGTGCAGAGAATCAATATAGAGTAATTTCCACAATAGGGAAGGCCAAGGCCAAGTTCTTCATAGTCTTAATAGACTGAGAAGTAGCCACAACTTCGCCTTCCCAAGGATGGTCGACATGTTGAAGTTGAAACCCTTAAAGTCCAAACCAAGGCCCGTAATCTTGGCAAGCCGGAGCAAGAAGACAAGCCAAGGGGGAAGAGAATCAATTTTCGATATTGACTTGTCGGGAATTAATATCCCGATAGGGGCGTATAATGGGCATCGGCAAGAATACGACTTGGTAATAGGAATGGAGTACCTTGGACCAAGCAGGGGCCATCATTGATTGTGGAAAGCGGGAAGGTGACCCTCACAATGCCCGGCGGCAAAGTTATTGAGATCACAAAGAAGTTGCTCCCCATCATGCGGTGTATGTCTATTAAGAAGCCAGTCAAGTCTATCAAGAGCGGCGGTAGCATATATCTTCAAACTTGAGATTGAAGAACCCGAAAGAAAGAAAGCAAGGAGGACAAGGTGCTCGGCAAGTTGCCCAAGCAAATAGCCAACTTGATCACGGAATTCCACGATCTCTTCCCAGATGAGATCGAGCAACTTCCTCCTTACAGGGGAGTCGAGTGTGAGATAGCACTCGAACCAGGAACCAAGCCGACGAGCAAGGATCCGTATAGAATGACGACGCAGGAACTGACGGAGCTAAAGAAGCAATTGCAGGAATTGCTCGACCTAGGTTTTATTAGACCTAGCGTCTCACCATTTGGGGCACCCATTCTCTTTGTCAAGAAGAAGGATGGCAGCTTGAGGATGTGCATAGATTACAGACAGCTGAATAAGCACACATCAAGAACAAGTACGTGCTCCCCAGATCGGACGACTTGATGGATCAGCTCCAAGGGGCAAAAGTCTTCTCCAAGATCGACCTAAGGTCAGGTTATCATCAGATCAGGATAAAGGAAGAAGACATCCACAAAATGGCCTTTAGGACCAGGTATGGACATTACGAGTTCACGGTAACCTTTGGGTTATCAAATGCCCCAGCTACGTTCATGAGACTCATGAACAACATCTTCAGAGAATTCTTGGACACCTTTGTGATAGTGTTCTTCGACCACATTCTGGTGTATAGCAGATCCATTGAAGAACATGCGCAACACGTACGAAAGGTGCTCGAGAAGAGGCATCAATTATACGCCAAGTTGTCGAAGTGCCATTTCGTAACAGAGAAGGTGGAATACCTCGGTCATGTGATTTCAGCAGAAGGAATCTCGACGGATCCCGCCAAGATTGAAGCAGTGATCCAATGGCCAGCACCAAAGAACGTCCACGAGGTCAGAAGTTTCCTCGGCCTAGCAGGGTATTACATGAAGTTCGTGAAGAACTTCGCAAAGATAGCAGCCCTACTAACAGACTTGACAAGGGCGGAAAAGGTGAAAAATTGGGCAGACCATTGGCTTAAGAAAGCCCAAGCAGGATTTGAATTGTTGAAGGAAGCTTTGACAACCGCCCCCGTCTTGACCCTGCCAGACCCAGAGAAGGACAAACTAGTGGCGACAGACGCAAGCAGTGCTCAAATTTGAAGGCTACCCCTAATTTTCTTGTGACAGGCAAAAAAAAATTACGTCTTTCGCGTGACAGAAAGTCTTCCAATTTTAACCTTTCAAATGCAAGACAAAAATCCCAAATGACAGAAATCATTTTTTTATGGAAAAAAAGGTGGAACAATTTATAAAGTCTATTACAAACTTGTAATAATATAACCAAGTTTTAAAAGTATTATAAAAGACAATAGTTTAAAAAGCATATAGAATAAAAACATGTATTATAAACTCGTAAAATATCCAAAGTTTTTAAATGCATTGCAAAAGTCAATAGTTCAAAAAAGTACCACCAATGAACTTATTTGAGCCGCATTGCTCTCCTCTTCTTCATCCCACACCAATCATCAAAGCATTCTCGTCAATCTACACTTTCAAATGGTCCATTGCACAATGATACCATTATTGTTGCATCAAGTATTTCTAATTTTATGCTTGATCTTATAGCGCTCTTGATAGCATTTTGGCGGGATAAACCTCTCTCACAAGATGTCGTGCTTCTAGGAATAACATACAACATTGTTATAACCTTATCAACACTGGAAAAGTGTCCCACCAACTGTCACATATTCCACTTTCTTCTCTATAAATGCTCCAAGCCACGGTCAGACCCTTGTTCTTGGCACCCCTATAAAGCATCTCAATAAAGTCCTCTCTCTCACTCAAACGTCAGGACGAAGCTAGCTTCGTATATAAATTTTATCAATGGTAGTCCAATTTGCATGCCCATGAAGTATTTTTGCATTCATTCCCTTAAAGGTTGTTTGGATCATATATTTTTGCATATGGATCCATATATTATATCATTTTATTTACAAGAGAATAGAATAGAATATAATAGAGTAGAGTAGAGTAGAGTAGAGTAGAGTAGAGTAGAGTAGAGTAGAGTAGAGTAGAGTAGAGTAGAATAGAATAGAAGGGTTTTTATCGTCCACGGAGATCAATCGACCTATGGGACCTAACCTACAACTGACTTCTTACTGTCCGGGTAAAAAATCTCTGCTCCCGAGGGTTTTTGGTGGAGAAACCATGATAGAAATAAGAGTGATGTCTAACTGTACAAACATACACCATGAGAAAAATATATACACGTCAGGCGAGTGCTCGAGGACATAGCTGATCATGCCTCCATGACCTCTTCAAGGTATGATCCCAGCATCCATACCGAGGTTGTAACGGACCCATGGGAGACCACTCGAGTAGATCTGGGTATCGCGTTCTGGAGACACCGGCATAAATGGGTAGAAGCGACTACTCATAAATGTCTAGAAGGTTTTGCCTAGTTGGTTAAGGGCATGTCGGTTAAGAACATTACAGAGGCCGTGCTCAACATGTCATGTGGCAGCTGACTGGGCCTGGCCAACTCAGCATAAGGAAATAAAAAATATCTATAAACAAGAAATTTAATGCGTCCTACGGTGCATGTTCGAGTTTTAGCATGTTCCTATGCTGCAAGTTCTTGTCGTGCCCTACATTCTAAAAGAATGTCTTGAGAATACTCTAAATTCATAGATTCTCTAAGATTCTACCAAGGTTCTCTTGGAAGTTTCGTGGAAATTCCTCTAAATTTTATAAGATTCCCTCTAGATTCCATTACATTTCCGTAGATTCTCCAAGATTTTATGACGATCCCCTTAGATTCCCTTAGATCCCTTTAGATTTTATGAGATTGCCTTAGGTTCCCTTACATTATATGAGATTCAAAGAGATTCTATAAAGATTCCCTTAGATACTCTAAGATTTCATCAACATTTTCCTAGATTGCCTTAGATTTTATGAAGATTCCCTTAGATCCCTAGATTTTAAGAGATTCCCCTTAGGCTTGTAAATATTTTCCTAGATTCTCTCACATTTTATGAGATTTTCTTAGATTCTGGATTTAGATTCTCCTGGATTCCTTTACATTCTAGACTTTTTTAGAACATTCTAAGGCTTTCGGAACATTCTAATACTTTCCGGAACATTCTCGAGACTTTCAAAATATCCTAGAACTTTTCTCGAAGTATTTCCCTAAATTCTCTTACCTTCCCATGGATTCCTACATTCTCGAACATTCTAGAACCTATTAGAACAATTTGAAACTTTAGGAAGAATTTTTCATAGATTCCCCAGTTATGTTCTAGAATTTTCTAGAATATTTTGGAACTTTCTAGCGCATTCTAGAACTTTCTAGAGCCTTCGAACATTCTAGAACTTTTTGAACTAGTTAGAATGTTATACTCCATTTTATCTTATCTTGGATTATTACCCTTAAGTATATTTGAAACATAAATTATTCATAGAATTAATGCTTGGTCTAGTGGTTAGAATGGGGGTGGGGGTCAATGACCAGGGTTCAAATCCCTACACAACATAAAAATTTTAAAAGCCTTTCCTTAAAGGATGAGCATTCAACGTGGGTCAGAGGATCTTGGACCCGATCAAGGGCGAGATGGAGTGCCATGTGGCAAAAAATCTAAAAGTAACATGGCCAGTAGGATCCTAGATCGACGATCAAGATCAAGAACAACACGGACCATAGGATCGATTACATATAATTCCCAAAGCCATGCACCTTGGTAGGATGTGTCCCAAAGCAATGTGAGTAGAGCGATTGGGATCTCGGGCCTCATATAGTCCAAACTCCAAGCCATCGTGATCAAATCAACCTTTAGGGAGGGACCGTAGGATCAAATGCTACATATAGTCTATACACAAACTCCCAAGCCATTCGGGGTAGGATATGTCCCAAAGCCACGTGGGAGCGTGACGTGGGATCCGGATCAACTACCGGTTTAGGAGGACAAACATAAGAACATATATATATCGGATATGTGCAAAAAATGACGGGATAATTTTAATTTCTAGCCTTTCAAATGACAAATCATTATTTTGATGGCCCTTAGGTATGACAGGCATTTGGTCATTGGTTACCTTTCATTTGCATA
The DNA here is from genome assembly GCA_021234155.1 of Isoetes taiwanensis. Taxonomy (NCBI): domain Eukaryota; kingdom Viridiplantae; phylum Streptophyta; class Lycopodiopsida; order Isoetales; family Isoetaceae; genus Isoetes; species Isoetes taiwanensis. Next base: position 19,821 of record JAJEKV010000386.1, read on the forward strand.
TAATTCCCAAAGCCATGTGTAACTTGTAGGATGTGTCCCAAAGCAATGTGAGCCGTAGGATCTGGACCGACGAGGATCAAATCAACACGGGACCGTAGGGATCGCTTACATATAGTCTATACACAAACTCCCAAGCCATCCGGGCCGTGAGGATATGTCCCAAAGCCCGTGGAGTCGTAGGATCTCCGGATCAACAGTCCGGGGATTTGGGAGGAGGACAAACATAAGAACATATATATATCAGATATGTCGCAAAAAAATGACAGGATAATTTTAATTTCTAGCCTTTCAAATGACAAATACGTATTTTGATGGCCCTTCCGTATGACAGGCATTTGGTCATTGGTTACCTTTCATCTGCAATACAAATATTTTTTTTGCTTGTTTTGATAGGCAAAAATGCCAAAAACAGGTGTGAAAGCCGTCAAATTTGAGCCATGGACGCAAGTAAGATAGCCACAGGTGCAGTGCTCATGCAAGAAGAGCGGGTAATAGCGTATGATTCCAGAAAGATGAATGACACCGAAACGCGTTACCCGACGCACGATCAGGAATTACTTGCAGTTGTCAGGGCGTTAAGAATTTGGAGGCACTACCTCTTAGGAAGGAAGTTCAGTTGGACCGCGGATCATCAAAGCCTCCAATATGTATTCCACGCAACCACACCTTAACACGAGGCGGCGAAAGGTGGATGGAGTTTCTCGAAGAATATGACTTTGATATAGTCTACAAGCCGGGAAGCTTAGCATTGGTAGCGGATGCACTTTCAAGGCATCCGGCCCGACAACTAGAGTGCATTACAATGCCATTTCGATGCTCTCCAGCGATTTGAAGAAGATTGAAGAAACCTTGCCAGCGGATATGGACTTCAAAGAAGTATGGGCAAGCTTGTGCATGGAAGCGAAACGGATAAGGAGAGGGAAACCTTCAAAAATTTTAAGAAGGAAGGTAACCTACGTACCATAAGAACAAGTTGTCGTGCACGAATCATCCGGAGTAAGAAAGTTGATCCTCCGCGACACCCACAACAGCCCAATAGCTGGCCACGCAGGATTCATGAAGACATACTTCAAAGTGCGTAGCAGCTACTATTGGCCATGAATGAAGAAGCAGGTGGCTCGCCACATCAAGGAATGTCGACTATGTCGTGGCGTAACGAGCCTTGAATCGTGTGCATTGGAACCATTAGCGGTGCCAAATGCTAAGTGGGAGGTCGTCGGCATGGACTTGCTAACGGGCTTCAAGAAAAGAAGAGGGAAGGATGCCTTGATGGTGCGTGGTCGACAAGTTGTCGAAGATAAGCACAATTTCATTATAATGGGAAATTTTTTAGTAAACTGGAAGTTTTTTATTATGGGGGTTATATAGACCTTATGCAGGGGTTGTATACACGTGTACGAACCACTCGTATCATAGACCTTATCGGGGGTTGTATACGTTAATGTACAGTACTGTATCATAGACCTTATGGGGGGTTGTATACACGCAGCATTGCGTGTATCATACATACATGAATATTTAGAGAGCGTAATAACACGTTATCATATACCAACTTCCAAACACAATAGAGACCAAGTATGAACTATGTATGTCCCTAGTAATCTTCCCCCAAGTTCCTAACCCCTTCCCCTTCTCCTTTCCCTTCGCCTGCGAGGTCTAACCCACGCATCTGGGTTAGGAGTCAAGAGCTCACGCATATCCCAGCCTGATTCTTCCCACCATATGGGGTACCTAGTCATTAGAAAAGTAATTCCACGGGATGATACTCACGGAAGAATAGCGGACCCAACTCCACAAAACCGTTGTACTTTCGTTGTAGTACACCCTAATAAGGCCATACATCTGTCCCTTAGAAATTTCATGAATGAACTTCGATATGTATGCATCAGAGAGAGTGTGCTAAATATCCGGCACAAAGAAGAGGCCTCAATTCTTTGTAGCATCTCATGAAAAAGGAGGGGTTCAAGCATTCCCCTCATTGCAAGTCTTCTATAACATTGGATGGATTAATTTCCATCAATGGCTCATGACCACAATAAAATGGCTCGAATGAAGTTGATCAACTCCATTGTAAGCTCCTTGGTGGGGCTGTGGGCGCAACCTCCACTCAAGAAATGGTCAAATAGCTCATCCATTCCAGGCGCCTGGGGAATGCCCGGGGCATGCTTGTAGGCCTAGGGAGGTAGCCAGGAGGATTGGGTCCAATCATTTGCAAAAGCAAGCAAGGATCACCGAGGCAGACAAGGAAACGTGAAATGAAAGTAGAGCAAGTAGCAAGATCAAGAGCAAGGAACAAGATCAAGTAGCAAGGAGCACCTGAATGAAGTAGCAAGGAACAAGGATCAAGATCAAGTAGCAAGAAGCAATGAACAAGGAAGATCAAGTAGCAAGAAGATCAAAGAACAAGAAGAAGGATCAAGGATCAAAGGAACAAGACTATCAAGGAACAAGATCAAGTAGCAAGATCAAGAGCAAGGGAACAAGATCAAGTAGCAAGGAGCACGGGAATGAATAGCAAGGATTCCGAACAAGGATCAAGATCAATCGGTGAGTAAAGAAGCAATGAACAAGGGAAGATCAAGTAGCAAGAAGATCATGGAACAAGGAAGATCAAGTAGCAAGAAGATCAAGGAACAAGGAAGATGAAGGAACAAGAAGCAAGGATCAAGGTCAAGTAGCAAGGTGAAAAGTGAGAAGTGAAAGCAAGGTAAAAGAATTTATAGCTCTGAATCCAATAATGTTAAAGTATAATACCAATAATGTTGAAGTATAATACCAATAATCTTTGAGGTATAATACCAATAATGCTCACGATAATACCAATAATGTTGAAGTATTATACCAATAATTCTACAACGACTATAAACTTGGCTCCATTGTTGGTAGAAGTCATTCATCTCCCATGGCTTATAATATTTATGAAGATCAGTTTGAGACCATTCTTTGCTCCATGAGCTACAATGATATTGTTCGGTGCATACATAAAGGTGTTAAGCTGGATCCCTACTTGCAATCCAAAGCTGATGGTCCTGAGTGTCATTGCCCTGGCCTTACTCGTGTTGTGATCCATCTTCTTTGGCTTCCTGAACGCCGTGCCTATGAGCTGAATGCGATCACGTTAGCAGGGGATTGAAGATGAGTGAATCATCGACTCTATAATGCCATCAATAATACGTGCATCTAAATTATATGTATGCCATCAATAATGTGTGCATCAGATGTAATGATGTGTATTAAACACCTATTATAAAAGATGTAAGGATGTTAGTATAAGCATAATGAAAGCTAATTGATGTATCGACAATGTATTAATTGTCCAAAATGCTTAAGTATTATAGCAAAAGAAATTACATACATAATTATCGAGAACATGACTGAGATTGAGAGCTTTTAGCTAATGCTATGTCCCCCACATGTCAACAATGTATTTTGGAATCTGAGCAGTCTTTGGTCTTTTTGCCATTTGCATCCCATGCATAATGTATGCATCTAACTTCTCATACCTTGATGGATCGATGGATTGGGTCGCTAGCGTTTAGTTAAGCAACACATAGTCGACAAGGCATCCACCATGATACATAAATGTGACCATAATTGGTAGACTCGGATCTAGGATGGCATCTTCTTCATCAAAAGCCCAACCACGTTGGAGTTTCATCGATCTCCAAAAGTCGTACTAAAACAAACATACCTTTGAACATACCTTTCGTGTAACATGTGCATGAGGATCGAACTCATCCATAGGCAACAGGGCGCGCCCATCTGGCGGCCCACAATACGTGAGGCAAAGGTCTTACAAGCCAAATGGCTTCATCGACCTCTGGAGTAAATGCAGCTTGTAGGAGGTTCTTGCCTTGTACGCAAAACAAAGTTATCATTTTGAGGTCATCCGGAGATACATCCTCCAAACACAAAAGAATCTCGTTCGGTAATCCATAGTTGCTTTGTCTTTGTCGTTGCAAAACACACTACCTTCTTGATTGATTTTGAAGGAATTCCATAATGCTATGTACTTAGCGATCTTGTCACGCGGGCCGGGAGATCTTTAATGTCTTCCTTGGAGGGATATTTTTTAGGCACCCCTGTTGGTAGCGTTGGCTCACCATTTTCATCCTCCTTCCACATTCTTATTCTTTTTACCGAATCCACTCTTTATGGGTTGGCATCTTATATTGCATAATGGGCCATTTCCCATCCATTTTAAATCGAATAGCAATGGGTCGGTATGGCTGTTAGGCGTTGGCCTTTATCGGGGATATATCCCTTGACAAAGCCTTTCAAACGGAACTTCATCCACAAAATATGGAGCAGGGAGACTTTGCATTGCACTTGCTAAACAAGTAAAAGCAACTTCGGGCAAAGTTAGAGCATCCGATGAACTCATTAACGTCGAAAAGTTCCCAAACAATGCATCAATATCGTCATGAATATGCCCAACCATCATGAAGCCAACTGAATCTCATCGAATACCTTAAGCCATGTCAAATAAGAGAGGTAGGAGAACACATATCTATTTTATTTTGACCCGATGCATTATCCAAGCGTAACTAGAGATTTCGAGGAAGAGGATTGAAGCCTTCTAAGTTGGTAGAGAAGATGAAGGCATCTTCTCTTTGTGTCTGCGTAGCTTATGCTTTGCGGTCGAAAGTATCTTTTAGGGCTTGCATCAATTTGCAATGTAGTTCTGCTTCCACACGAGATCCCGCACTTGTCTTCTTAAGGCAACTCAAGATAGTGTAGGATCCTAGAAAGTGATCCAACATGAAAGTTTGAGTCATCCTTCCAAAGATCAAAGAGAAATGGCCATAAGCCCGTCCACCATGACCATGTGTCAATGCTCTGTCAAGGCGCTCTTCAAAAGCGATCTCCTCTCCAAAGCGGACTTTCTTGAGATGGTGACTTCTTGGTGTGAGTGTTTTGACGTCCATCTTATCATGTATTATGCAAAGGTGACTTTTACGTAACGATGTGATAATGCACGCCAATGCCAATATTGACTCCTACTGAGGCGTTGTTCCAACATATGTGCCCGCCCGTTCAATTGAAAGGTTAGCCTCTCCCTTGTATCTTTTGTTCTTTCCAATTTACGCTTGATGACTACACATATATTTACACTTGAAGAATCGTATTTTTTGCTATCGCCCGGAAACTCTTTCTTCCAAATATTGTAAAAAGAGGGCAAGGTTACACTATTTCTGTCAATTCTTCCACCACGGCACCCATTTCCTTATGTATGCTCTTCTTATTAAGAATGGAAGGAAGTTTGCGAACATTCTCCCTTATATCATCCTTTTCCTTTTTTGCTTCTATGTGGAATGCTCTCAGCATTCTCACTAATGAAGGTATCAAGAACACTTTCTGTAGCGATTGTCGCAGATCTAGGCTTCTTAGAGCACAGTATTACCATGCTCCCGTTTTTCCACCTAACTTCGAACCTCTTCCTCAAACTATAAAGCGTGGGCTGGAAGCAACCTAAAGCCACAGCGCCATGCAGTGTGACAAACACTCCACTCGAGACCACTACTTTTCGCCTCGGGCGCCTCTATATAAGTTACACTCAACACATCAAAACAAAGCGTAATCCGACCTTTGCTTGATTGAGAATAAAATTCTTTTCTTAAGGCACATACTTGCTCTCTAAACAGTTTTTTGACACATTCGTCTTGTAAAGACATGTTGATTTTAGAGCACTCTTGATTGACTTGGCGCGCACATCCTCTCCTCCTTGCTATCCCCTTTGGTTCCCTCGACCCAGCTTCACATATGTATATTTCCTTTTCCTCTTGAATTGCTTCTCAACATCAGCTTCCAAGCACTCAACTTCTAAGTCATCCATTCGAGAGCAGCTCGAGCTTGTAAATGTTGTGAAATCCTACCATCATGAAGCAAAACATCATGGGTCTCGGGTTACTAGACTATTAGCTATAGGCCTCTCAAAGACAAGCATGACATGACCGATATTTTGGTTTCCGTTGGATCTATTATGTTACCCTTTGAAAGCCCGACCTTTGATACACCCAAGAACTCATCGTCTATAGCATCCCGAGGATCACTAAAGACTATATTCGCCTCCAATATTTAGATCCAATGTAGGAGTGAAGAATGTAGCATAGCAAACCTAGTAGATCTGTTCGGAGTAGTAGATCTGTCTCATCTTGAGGCTTAAAAACAAACTTTGAGACCAAGACGGGCAGCTAGATTCTCATGACCTCCAATCTCCACGTACTATCTCGTCTTCTTCATTTGTTCTTTGTGTTGCTTGGTTCACCACGGTGAGCGGTGAAACTAATGTCCCAAGCGGGCCTCTTGACGAGATGGTGGACTACTAAATGAATCCTCTTCCAAGAGGGCAAATTGAGGGATCTCGAAGGCGATATCTTCACTTGAGGGCACTCATTTTGTTTTACATCCCTCTTAGGCCACCGAATGAATGTGCCCTCTGATTAACCAATGTTATCTGCCCCTCCCAGGGGGACCGGAAGCTTCGGTCGATGGGATCCCGGACTCGTGACCTCAATTGCTACATTTGAAGGATCTATTTCCTTCCCATGAAGAGTGGTTCTATTCAAAATATGTCCCGGGCAACAATTGTCCTTCCAGCCCGAATAGGTTATGCGGGGAAAAGTGAACTGTTTCAATCAAGCAAAGCTTACACTTTTTAGAACATATGAATTAGGCTAAAAACAAAGCAAAAAACAAGCAAAAAAAAGCCATTTAATACAAAAAAAAAAATCTTGGTCCAAATTTGGAGCTAAATGAAGCCATGGCGCCATTTAATTAAACTGATGCACTTGGATCAAATGGCCATGGCCATTTGATCAAATTCAAACCTATGGCACATTCATAGGTGTGAATTTGGAACAAACCATGAATGGCGCCATTTGATCCAAGTGCACCATTTGGACCAAATGGTGCCATGGCTCCATTTGGCTCCAAAATTAGCGTGCACCATTTTTTTTCAGAATAAGCCATTTAGACCAACACTATTTTAATGGTGTATTTGAAATAGAATGCCATGGTTTATTTGATCAAGTGGGTGACATGGGGGCTTATTTGGCTTTAGCTCCATCACAAAATCTACACGAGGTGCCTATGTTATGCATTCTTGCTCCCATTGATGTATATGTGTCAATAAGAGAGGCATGCATAATATGGGCAACCATGCCAACTTTTAAATTGAAACCAAGGTTCTTAGTTTCCAGCGGCATTAATGTCAGCATTTGAACACGCTATACACATGGCAGCAATATAACAGAATTCATACCAGAAATAGTGGACTTACTTGATATTAGATAGATCCATAGTGGGAAGTCCTGGAGCAGTAGATGGAACAGGAAAATCAAGCTGATCCTAGCAGATAAATTCGCAGTAAGAATGCGCCAAGAAGAATTCGCCAAGAAGAAAGAGCCAAGAAGGATTCTCTAAGAAGAAAGCCGGAAGAATTCCGCCAAGAAGAAAGCGCCAAGATTCACGACAGGATTTAAGAAGGAACGCCGACAAAGACGCGCTGACGGCATTTGCAAAGTTTCGCTTAGGCGAGAAAAGAAGCGCTAAGAATTGCGAAAGGGAGCTAAAAAAGAACAGCATTCGGAAGAAGCGCTGAGCCGTACCTAAAACGTCTGCGTCTTGCTATGGTCGCTTTAAGAGGGAGAACGGCGACAAAGAGAGCTTTAAATGCAAAGTACAATTTTAAAGCGGACGATTCAAATTTAGACGGTGTGATCAATTTTTTCAATTCTGGTAGGGGAATTTTGACTTTATGTTAGTGCGGCGGGCGAGAATTTTGAATTTTATGTTCAAATTTAGTGGGGCATTAAAAGGCGGGGAAATATTCAATTTCAAAATTCAAATTTGGTAGACATGGGCATGGACCGCCTGGGCACATGGGGCGGGCATGAAGCTGGGCATGGCCCGGGCATGAAGCGCTGGGACATAGGCGCACATGGGGCGGGCATGGGAAATTTGGGCGGGCATGTGGGGCTGGGCGACTACAGCCCCTAGTTGGCCACACAATGGTGCAATGACGGCTAAGCCTTAAAGTTTGTTATCGTAATTGTTTTTGAAGCTTCTCATTACGGCTTTTTTAGTTTTCGATTCCAACTCCTAAGCGCCTCGACCTTAGCGCCCGGCGCCAGGCCTAGTCGCCGGCGCCCTATACACCAGCCTAAAGCAACCCTTTTTTCGTCCCTTTGTTTCGGTGATTTACGCCCATTTCCCCACAGTTCGGTAGCCTCAACACATCTAGCTACACACTTGTTCCGGACCAAATTCAAAGGCTCGAAATGGAAATCGACAATTAAGGAGCTCCTCGAGAATGTGGAGGCGGCGACCAAGCACACCTCAAAGGGCAATTATGTCATCTACTTGCATTGTTTTGTTTGGGCTAAATGGCGCAGGTGCTATTTAGATGCCCTGGTAACCACTTTAAGGTCTTAGTTGACAAATGAAGCCATGGCCATTTGGATGCCTGGGCACTTTTGGAGTCTATTAGCTTACTTTAGATTGCACGGTAGCTTACTCTAGGGAGTCTTGTTGCTACCAAATGGTGCCATGGCCATTTGATGTCTATTAACTTACCATAGGGCCTTGTTATTGGCAAATGGTAGCCATGGCCATTTGATGTCTATTACTTACCATAGGGCCTTGTTGTTGGCAAATGAAGCCATGGCCATTTGATGTCTATTAGCTTACAATAGGGCTTGTTGTTGGCAAATGGGCCATGGCACCATTTGATGTCTATTAGCTTACGGTGGGGCCTTGTTGCTATCACGATGTCTATTAGCGTCCGGTCCATAAACACTAATGGAGTCATTGGCATATGTATTGCTATTTTTAGGTGCCTCTACCCGGTCGAGCCACTCTCCTTCCAACCATCTTCCGGAATATTGCGAAGGGAGGGGCTCGGGCTAGTGGTGGACCCTCTGCGACCAAACGCAGGGAAATGCATCCGGCGCTTCCATGTGATGCAACTTCGGATGCAAATGGCGCCGGAAAGCCATTTGCCTAGTCGTCACGTACACTTTGCTTGTTAAAACCCGGGCGATGTAAGCAAATGGCACCATGGCCATTTGCCTAGTCAGATGCTTTGCTTGTTAAAACTAGGCGACTAAGCAAATGGCGCCATGGGCCATTTGCATCGAGTTCATTCGGGTCTAGCTTCTCATTGTGTTAGCTACGTAGTGCTCTCTCACAGTCGAGGTGCCTCCACCAGTCGAGCCACTCTCCTTCGAACCATCTTCCTCGAATTTTTGCGAAGGGAGGGCTCGGGTGGGAGGAAACGACCAAATCTGAGAGAAATGCATCTGAGCGGCTTCCATGTGATGCATCGATCGATGCAAATGGCGCCACGGCACCATTTGCATACCACAGCGGATTGTGCGCCTGCTTGTTAAAACCATTTCGCGATGCCTCTTTGTTACCGATGCCCCTTTGTTTGCAGCCATGTGCGTCCGGAAACACAATTTCAATCGACCCGGACTATCATTTGATAGCAGTCTTGGTGCATGGAAGTATCGCGGTGAGCCCCTCAACCGCTTCTGGGCTCGAAGGAGGCTGCGAAGAAGGCTGCCTCTTATAAAGGAGCAGGCCCAATCAAGCTGGCATTTACCAGCCAGATATCTTGGTCCCACATGAAGATGGTTGCCAAGAGCGGTCGCGGAAGGTGGATCGGGGTGGTGCGGAAGATACTATAAAGAGAATAATTGTCTACTATGTGACCGGAAGTTTTATGATCCTTTGTAATGCTTCTAGCAATTCAAATGTAGCTGGTTCGGCGAAAGAAGGCTGGATGGCGCCAAATCAGACAATAGCTTTGAAGAAGTGACATCAAAGGTCCCAGAAATCTTGAGGGCTTTATGAACGAAATCGGATGAAAGTCGAAAAACTACCGCCTTCATTCGTTAGAAGGCAATAGCCAGCCAGAAACTACCCCCATTGGACCGACCCTGGCTAAAAAAGCGTTGAGCAAAGAAAAAGACAAGACAACCTAGGGATACACACGCAGCCGACAAAGACTCCTCATCTTCTCGGGATGTCCGTGAAACGGAGGAAGGAAAGGCGGCCCGGGCAGAGAAAGTTAAGAGAAAGGATCACAAAGATCCGGATATGGAAAAGAAGGAAAAGAAGCAAAGGGAAAGAAAAGGAAAAGAAAAGGAAGAAGGAAGATAAAGAAAAGAAGGAAAAGAAGGAAAAGAAAAGGAAAGGAAAAGGATAGGAAAGTCAAGGTCGGAAAGGAAGGAAGGCGAGGCAGGAAGGAGGAGGAAAGGAAGTGGAGACAGAGGAATCGGATGGGAAAAAGAAGAAGCAGGGCGGAGACCCAAAGGAGGGACACCTAAAAACAAAGGCAAACTCGGAAAAGTCCTACTTCGGAAGTTGCTAGAAGTGGTGGTGCCTGCCCAAGGCATAAAGGTGGAAATCGCCAAAAAAGGGTCCCCAAGAGGAAAAAGCTCCATTAAAGAATAGCTCAGCGAATACCGCAAATCTTCGGTGGAAAGGTCATCAGCAGAGAAAAAATTTACGATCAGCGGCATCTGTTTCCTCTGGGTGTCACATTTATAAAAAAAATAGACGTGTTCAAACTATATCAAGGGCCAGCAAATCTGACATCTAGACCAAGGAATATGGAGCACGTCAAAACGTTAGTGGAGTCCTTTCAGAGAGACCCACATCCAGTGTTCACTCCCGCTGATGTGATTCCATTCAATCCCCTCACAAACAAACTGGTCGCTTGGAAAACCGAGGATGACCTCATGGGGATGCACTATTATATAGTGAATGGCAATCATTCAGTTATGGCTGCTCAACTTGTATGTAGAAGACTCGGCACACAAAGTCCAAGAGCAAATGTCAAGATTTATCTTCAGCGGAATTCTTAGAGTGTTATACAGCCTGATCCAACAGGGAATACTGCTCGATTTGTGAAGTCAATGATATCACTTTCTGAAGACTATTTTTCAAAGAGCCCTTCATTGATAACGCAACCCACTGCGGCAGCAATATACTCTCCACGGGAAGCCTGATCCATCGGGAACCATACAAATTACATGTTTTCATTTTTCGCAAGAACCATGACATGGTACATATTGTAATTTGGCAAGATTAGCAAATGGCGCCATTGGTATTCATTTCATTTCTTCACTAAATGGGCCAGCGGCGCCATTTCCCTCGATAAATGTTCAAGGCTAACTTCTTGTTGTTTCGTTATGGCTTTGGCTGAAGTTACCATGCGTGTAAGCATCAAAAAAGATTTCAACCAGTGGGTCTTCATGCGAGGAGGATATTTTTCGAGTTATTCATGTCCTATGGAACTTGTGGAAATCGGCAAGCTAAAAGACAACAAGGGACAAATTATTACCTGTAACTGGGCAAAAGAATCTGACTACTTCAGTCAGACCTACCTGAGGTGCATGAGGGGTATGGACTACGAAGACTGTCGGGTTCTGTTCCAGGAAGTGCTGGATGGGAAGACCTTCGTCAAGGTCACCAGTGATTATACAGGTAAGCAATTCTTCAAGGCAAGGGCAAAGACACTAAGATCCATATCTTTCTTGAACAAGGAGATTTTTGAATACGTGAAGGATAATTTTCCGAGGAAGTTCAAGTCCTTCGATCTCGATCTTGCAGTGCGGGCCGAGGATACCGACCCTGATTTCCATGGCCACCTTGCATAGTAAGTGGGTTTGAAGCGGAGTGACCAAGGCGAAGGCATTTTTCGATAGCGTGCCACCTGCCTTGGCAAGATTCATACGCAATCTTGTCTTGAAGAGAGGATCTTGAAGACTTCGGATTTGCGAAGTTGAACTAACAGACGACAAGGGACAAGTTGTTTTGCACTCTGTGCGGTATCCTTGATTGCCTTGGACACTAGAGGCATATTTCCAATGTGGGATAAAACCACACTATCTAATTTCTTTATCTGATTTGTAAAAGAACACCCACGGTGATTCTTTTTGGATAGTGGTCTTTGCAAGGCGGACATAATTTTTTGATTTCATCACGTGTTGGATGATGCGGATTCGAGATCGAGTTTATATTGGCATGTATGAGGGCGAATACAAGAATCCGCCTCCCCGGGGAGTTGGGAGGCCCATTCACTAGTGTATGCCACAAAGATTCAGGCCCGCTGAAGGTCCTCCTGTCGATGCAATTGACCTCAAGATTCCCCTTTAATGATCATCCTCAAGAGCGCCACCCGGTTCACAGGCCTAACGAAGAAGAGCGAGCGGGAGGCTGAGGCTATGGCGAGGAAGCTACACAGCAGATTCGGGGCGGTAACCGGCAAAGGCTTGCGGGGACATAATCATGAGAAACCGTTAGGGCTGCCACATGCTCCTACCTGCGTCTGAAAATGAATGCTTGCCAGGAATAGGGGTGTTTGATTACTTCTCCTGTGGTTCTTTTGGTAGGGCTTCATTGATGAATAAGAGATTTTTGCATTGTGTTGAAAGTGACCCGGTTAAGCGGGGAGTGCCTAAAGGGGATTCTTGATAGGCTTGAGCCTCCTTGAATCCTATCATCCATGCGGCGGTTGTTCTGTGCGAGGAGAGACAAGGTCTTTGTTGTTGAAGAAAGAGATCCACCAAATCGAGAGATGCGGCTCCACCCGATGTGGACTATGATGTGATCAAGAACACACAATTGATCCGGACATTCTTGATGATCCCAATTTCACTACCACAGATTCGAGAGCTTCGGGGAGATCCTATGGTTGCTTCTTCTAGCCATGGCCACGGCCATACGGGAACTGATCCTTTTGTGGACTTTGTTCACGATGAGGAACCACGAATTTTGTATGAAAATAATGTAAATTGTACACTAATACCCTTGTAAGCGGGACTACCTCTTCAGGAGTCCTTACTGTTTTGGCAAATTTTTTAATATGCAAATCTATGAATTGGAATTTTAACTATTTTTGGGATGTTATGTTTCTCTAGCTTCATTATATGCAATGCTAGAATTTTTAATGGGCCAATAAATGGCATTTTAGATGCATATTTTTTTTTTAATTGAAGCCATAATTGCTCAAAAATTGGCATAAACTTGACTAAAAGGATTTTTAGTTCTAATTGGAATCACGAATTTCTCATTTTAATGAAATTGTGCTTCTTATCAAACTTTTGAAAGTTGGCGTATGTTGGCGATGACTTAGGAAGCTAGGTGACAAAAAATCAGAATTTAAGTCCGTACTTATTCATTAATTACAATTTACGAATGTCTTGCTACCGCAAAAGTGGGCCTTGACTTCTAGCGCCTAACGGAGGAGAGTACACACACTCACCCCGGTTTTGGTCCGGCATTGAAAACATCGGTTTTGGTAGGTCTACATGTCCGTTTTTTTCAAAGAATCCTACATGTGGATTTGTGGAGGTATGGTTTGTTAGATAATGGTGTTCTTTTTTCGGTGGACTAAAAACATCCTTTGTTGTTTTGTAGTTTCTTCTATTGTGACATGTCCTTTTATAATACAATCCTTTGTAGGAAAGAATACTTGAATTTCTACATGTCTAATAATTCTATTGTCACATGTCTTTATAGATGTAGGGAAAGAATATTTGATTCTCTACATGTCCTATACTTCTATTCACATGTCTTTATAGTAGTAGGATGAGTGCTTTATTTGCTAAGGCATTGTAGGAAAGAATACATGAATTATGACATGTGTAATACTTCTATTGTCACATGTCTTTATAGAAGTAGGGAAAGAATACTTGATACTCTACATGTCATATGCTTCCATGTCACATGTCTTTATAGTAGTATTTGAGTACTTACTTTATTTGAGAAGGCATTGTAGGAAAGAATTTATGAATTACGACATGTGTAATACTTCTATTGTCACATGTCTTTATAGAAGTAGGAAAGAATACTTGCTTCTCTACATGTCCTATCCTTCCATATCACAGGAGTCTTTATAGTGGTAGGGCCAGTACTTGATTTGCTACATGTGATGCACGTGCCGCGATCACATGTCCTTATCTGAGTATTCCATGTAAGACAAGTTACTTCAATTACTTAACACCTATTTTGCATAACAAAACCATCAAGAATTTGATTTGTATTCCTTGAGGGGTGCGGGGACCGGTGCAAAAATGCAATATCTCATCTATTGTCCCTTTACCCCTCATGCTTATAGAAAACTAGAATGCAAAGGCATTATGAAGATCCCAAAAATTGAATTGAACTGAACCTAACTTTAACATCCATGGGAACCAACAAGTCTATCCTGATCCTCATACCAAGGAGAGAGAGAGAGAGAGAGAGAGAGAGAGAGAGAGAGAGAGAGAGAGAGAGAGAGAGAGAGAGAGAGAGAGAGAGAGAGAGAGAGAGAGAGAGAGAGAGAGAGAGAGAGAGAGAGAGAGAGAGAGAGAGAGAGAGAGAGTGTGTGTTTTGCTTTTTATGCCTCAAATCCATTTTTGAGCATATGCACATGATCTGTGTCCCAAAGTGGCTCAAACATGCCACCAAGGTGGCTCAAACACCAAGGTGGCTCATGCATGCCACAAAGGTGGCTCCAACATGCCAAGGTGGCTCCAACATGCCACATGGGCTCCAACATGCCACCCTAGGCTCCAACATGCCAACGCGGGCTCAAACATGCCAAGGTGGCTCCACCATGCCACACCTAGGCTCCAACATGCCAAGGTGGCTCACAACATGTCACCCAGGCTTAAATATGCCAAGTTGGCTCAAACATGCCACCCTAGGGCTCCAAAAAAGATGCCGCCGTAGCTCTAACATACCACCTAGGGCTCAAACATGCCAAAGTGGCTCAAACATGCCACGATGAATCCCAACATGCCACCTAGGCTCCAACATGCCAAGGTGGCTCAAACATGCCACCTAGGCTCCAACATGACAAGGTGGCTCAAACATGCCACATGGGCTTCAACATGCCACCTAGGCTCCAACATGCCAAGGTGGCTCACAACATATGCCACCTAGGCTCAAACATGCCAAGGTGGCTCCAACATGCCACTTAGGGCTCCAACATGCAAAATGACTCAAACATGCCACTTAGGCTCCAACGTACTAAACATGCCCACAATATGCCAAAGTGGCTCAAACATGCCACCTATGCTCCAACATGCCAAGGTGGCTCAAATATGCCACTTGGGCTCCAACATGCCACCTAGGCTCCAACATTCCTAGGTGGCTCAAACATGCCACATAGGCTCAAACATGCCATGAAAACTCACTTAGGCTCCCTTATGCCAAGGTGGCTCCAACATGCCACCTAGGCTCCAACATGCCAAGGTGAAACCAAACATGCCACCTAGGTCCAACATGCCACCTAGGCTCCAACATGCCAAGGTGGCTCCAAACTTGCCACGTGGGCTCAAACCATGCCACCCAGGGGCTCCAACATGCCAAGGTGGCTCACAACATGCCATCTAGGCTTAAATATGCCAAGTTGGCTCCAAACATGCCACCTAGGCTCCAACATGCCACCTTGGCTCAACATGCCACCTTGGCTCAAACATGCCACTTGGGCTCCAACATGCCACCTAGGCTCCAACATGCCAAGGTGGCTCAAACATGCCACCTAGGCCTCCAACATGACAACGTGGCTCAAACATGCCACATGGGCCGGTTTCAAACGGTTGCCACCTAAAGGTGCGGCTCCAACATGCCAAGGTGGCTCAAACATGCCACTTGGCTCCAACATGCCTTCGAACCCGGTTCCCTAGGTGGCTCTAACATACCACCTAGGCTCCAAACATGCCAAGGTGGCTCCAACATGCCACCCAGGCTCCAACATGACAAAATGGCTCAAACATGCCACCTAGGCTCCAACGTGCTCCAAACATGCCCTTGCTAAAGCTCCAACATGCCACCCCATGCTCCAATCCTTGCCAAGGTGGCTCAAAGAAATGCCACGTGGGCTCCAACATGCCTTAGGAGGCTCCAACATTCCTAGGTCTTACGCCCACGAAACTTGGTCTCCGGGGTAATGTCGATGTTTTGAGTCCGGTTGGCGAGTCCGATCGCCAGTTAGGGTGGGAGAGTTGCCCGGCCTGGTGGCGGGGACCTTCTAGAGAGGACCTTTGGGTCCCGAACTACGGAAGGTTTTAGGGCTCCGTCTTCCGGCATCAACGCCCCACTACCTCATGACATTGTGCAAGATCACGGTCCAATCGACTAGGGTATGGCCTCAAAACGTAACCCCGCGGCCTTGCCGGTTATTGTAGGGTTTACGTTATGGAGGTCGAGTTTTATTCCGGTTACTTTGAGACATGGTAGAAGGCTGGAGGTTGAAAACAAGAAGCAATAACCCGGCGAAATGGGGTTTGGATTTTACCGAAAGGGGCTTTCCTACCGGTGCTCCTCCGTAAGGGCAAATGCCAATGCCTCCCTTCAGGAACCGGTTTCCCTATCCGATCGTTGAATCCACGCTTCAAGTAACTTGCTTCGGCAGGTTCAAAAAATTCAAGATAAATGGGGAGAACATATCAAACTGCAAAGCGTCCCGCTTGATCGGCCAGGTAGAAACCCAAGTGTTTTGTCGTCGGGCGGTAAAAGGCTCTGAATGGAGATTTGACTTCGCCATGTCGTCCAAACAAATGAAATTACCCTAGGGACCAAGTTACACGGTCATTTTTGCAGCAAAAGAAACACGAACCTCTACATGGCGATACGCACCTCCGCTAAGGCCAATTCACTACGAACGTGTTGGACATGAGCTACTTTGGCGCTTCCTGGAGCAGGGGTGGTCTTCTGCCCACGAAACTTGGTCTCCAGGGTAATGTCGATGTTTGAGTCCGGTGGGCGGTCGGATCGCGATTAGGGGTGGGAGAGTTGCCCCGTTAGGTGGCCAGGACCTTCCGAGGAGGACCTTTGGGTCGAAGCGCCTACGGAAGGTTTTAGGGCTCCGATCTTCGGCCTCAATGCCCTCCCACTACCTCATGACATTGTGCAAGATCGGGTCCGACTAGGGGTATGGCCTCAAAAACGTAAACCCGTGCCTTGCGGGTTATTGTAGGGTTCACGTTATGGAGGTCGAGTTTTATTCTGGGTTGCACTTGAGACATGGTCGAAAGCTGCAGTTGAAAACAAAACAATAAAGAAACTGACGAAATGGGGTTTGGATTTACCGAGGCAGGCTTTCCTACCAGTGCTCCTCCGGGAGGGCAAATGCCAATGCCTCCCTTCCCGGAACCCGGTTTCCCTATCCGACCGTTGAATCCACGCTTCAAGTAACTTGCTTCGAAAGCAGGTTCAAAAAAATTCAAGATAAGGAGAACATATCAAACCCAAAGCATCCCGCAATCGGCAGTGTAGAAACCCAAGTGTTTTGTCGTTCGGGCAAAGTACAAAGGCTCCGGAATGAAGATTTGACCATGCGTCGTCAAAACGTAGCGAAATTACCCTAGGGACCAAGTTTACGGTCATTTTTGCAGCAAAAAAACACGAACCCTCTACATGGCGGTGTCCCCGCACCTCCGCTAAGGCCAATTCACTCTGAACGTGTTGGACATGAGCTACTTTGGCTTCCTAGAGCGGGGGTGGTCTTACGCCCCTAAAACTTGGTCTCGGGGTAATGTCGATGTTTGAGTCCGTTGGCGAGTCCGGATCACAGTTCCGGGGTAGGAGAGTTGCCGTTAAAGTGGCGGGGAACCTTCCAGAGGACCTTTGGGTCGAACCGCCGGGAAGGTTTTAGGGCTCCATGTCGGGTCGCCAATGCCCCTCCCACTACCTCCTTGACATTGTGCAAGATCTGGTCCAATGGACTAGGGTATGGCCTCCAAAACATAAACCCCAAGGCCTTGCCAGGTTATTGTAGGGTTTATGTTATGGAGGTCGAAGTTTATTCAGTTGCACTTGAGACATGGTCGAGAAGCCTGATTGAAAACAAGCAATAAGCCCGGCGAAATGGGGTTTGGATTTACCAGGCGGGGCTTTCCTACCGGTGCTCCTCCGGGAGGGCAAATGCCAATGCCTCCCTTCCGGAAACCAGTTTTCCCTATCCGGGTAGTTGAATCCACGCTTCAAGTAACTTGCTTCGGAGTAAGGTTCAAAAAATTCAAGATCTGTCAGGAGAACATATCAAACAAAGCGTCCTGCGAATCGGCGGTGTAGAAACCCAAGTGTTTTGTCGTTGGGCAAGTACAAAGGCTCGGAATGGAGATTTGACTTAGCCATGTCGTCGAAGCGGTGAAATTACCCTAGGGACCAAGTTACACGGTCATTTTTTGCAGCAAAAGAAACACGAACCCTCTACATGGCAGTATTCTGCACCAGGCCAATTCACTACGAACGTGTTGGACATGAGCTACTTTGGCGCTTCCTAGAGCAGGGGTGGTCTTCGCCCACGAAACTTGGTCTCAGGGTAATGTCGATGTTTCGAGTCCGTTTGCAAGAATCGATCGCTAGATTCCCGGTGGGAGTTGGATTCGTGGCTGGGACCTTCCGAGGAGAGGACCTTTGGGTTGTACCGCCTCGAAGGTTTTAGGGCCCGTCTTTTCCCGGCCTCAATGCCCTCCCACTACCTCATGACATTGTGCAAGATCCTGAGGGTCCAATCGACTAGGGTATGGCCTCCAAAGCGTAAACCACTGTGCCTTGCGGTTATTGTAGGGTTTACGTTATGGAGGTTTGGGCTTTGGTCCCTGCACTTGGGACATGGTCGAGCATTGCGTTTGAAAACGAGGGCAAAGAGAAACCCGCGAATGGGGTTTGGATTTAATCTCCCTAGTTTTGCAATTAAAAGTCTAGAGCACCTTATGCAGAGCAAAATTGTTTGGGATCACTTTCGGGTTAGCCAATAGATCGAAACTCTGTTATTTCAGTTCTCATGGCTCCCCATGCATGTTTAGAAATGGTCCACCTAGTTATCAAAGAAGTCGACGACCGTTTTTTTTCCAAAACGTAAACCCCCTGTCGTTGCTAGGTTATTGTAGGGTTTACGTTATGGAGGTCGAAGTTTTATTCAGTTACACTTGAGGCATGGTCTAGGAAGCTGCGGTTGAAAACAAGAAGCAATAGAAACCTAATTTAAATGGGGTTTGATTTATCCTCCTCCCAAAGATTGTCGCAATTAGAAGTCAAGAACACATTTTGTAGTAGCAAATTTTTACGAAATGATTGGGATCGCTTAACAGATCCAAAGTCTGTTATTTCAGTTGCCATGGCTCTCGCATGCATGTTTGAAAAAGGTACACAGATCCCAATTAACCGACACGTTTTGGCCTCCTGGCGTAAACCCTACAATAACCCGGCAAGGCGGGGTTTGCATTTTGGAGGCCATACCCCAGCCAGATTGGACCAGGATCTTGCACAATGTCATGAGGTAGTGGGAGGCGTTGGCCTTGACGCGACCCTAAAACCTTCCGGTCCGGCCCGGTTCGAGTTGGGGAAGTGTGTCGTACGCTTTAAGTTCTTCGAGATCCTTTATTCTATTCCTTGCCAAACACCTCTACCAAAAATTTCAAAGGTTATCATATTTCTTGCATAGAGTCCTAGTCATCATGTCCATGTCACCACCATCTAGCCATGTCATCCAAAAATTTGCCAACATCACCCAATAAAAAGACCCGAGATGGACATCTTTTCATTTTTGGCCTAGTCAAAACTTGGCCTTGCTTTCTTGGCATGCCATGTCACCACTTGGAGTGCCACATGGGCTTCAACATGCCACCCTAACATGCCTACGTGGCTCAAACATGCCATGGGCTCCAACATGCCACCTAGGCTCAAACATGCCACCCTAGTCTCCAACATGCCACATAGTCTCCAATATGCCACCTAGCCTTAAACATTCCAAGGTGGCTCAAACATGCCACGCGATGTCTTTGAAAACATGCCACCTAGGCTCAAACATGCCAAGGTGGTTTCCAACATGCCACCTAGGCTCAAACATGCCAAGGTGGCTCAAACATGCCACACCTAGGCTCAACATGCCACCCAGGCTCAAACATGCCAGGTGGCTCTAACATGCCACCTAGGGCTCAAACATGCCAAGGTGGCCAAAACGCTCTGCGATGGCTCCAACATGCCACCTAGGCTCCAACATGCAGTGGCTCAAACATGCCACCTAGGCTCCAACATGACAAGGTGGCTCAAACATGCCACATGGGCTTCAACATGCCACCTAGAAACCAACATGCCAAGGTGGCTCAAACATCTGGGGTGGACTCAATATGTCCCGTGGGCTCCAACATGCCAAGGTGTCTCAAACATGCCACCTAGGCCCAAACATGCCAAGGTGGCTCCAACATGCCACAGGGCTCCCAACATGCCACCTAGGCACTCAATTGGCCTTAAAGGTGGCGGCGGAATACTACCATGTTCGTATTTTTTGTTGCAAAAATGACCGCGTGTAACTTGGTTCCTAGGGGAATTTTCGCCTGCTCGGACGACATATAAGTCGAATCTCCATTCCGAAGCCTTTATCTTTGCCTAAATGACAAAACACTTGGGTTTCTACACATTCAACCGCATATTAGTGCATAGGTGGCATGCCCGAGCCACCTTGGCATGTTGGAGCCCATATGGCATGTTTTGAGCCTAGGTGGTGTTGGAGCCCACGTGACATATTGGAGTCCACATGGCATGTTTGAGCCACCTTGGCATGTTGGAGCCTAGGTGGCATGTTGGAGCCACCTTGGCATGTTTGAGCCTAGGTGGCATGTTGGAGCCCACATGGCATGTTTGAGCCACCTTAGCATGTTTGACATAGGTGGCATGCTTGAGCCACCTTGGCATGTTGGATATGTGGCATGTTGAAGCCTAGGTGGCATGTTGGAGCCCACCGGGCATGTTGGAGCCCCGCGTGGCATGTTTGAGCTACCTTGGCATGTTAGAGTCCATGTGGCATGTTTGAGCCACCTTGGCATGTTGGAGCCTAGGTGGCGTGTTTGAGCCACCTTGGCATGTTGGAGTCCATTGGCATGGTTGAGCCACCTTGGCATGTTGGAGCCCATGTGGCATGTTTGAGCCATATTGGCATGTTGGAGCCCACGCGTGGTATGGTTGAGCCACCTTGGCATTTTGGAGCCTAGGTGGCATGTTTTAGCCACCTTGGCATGTTGGAGCCTAGATGCCATGTCACCCAAAATTTGTCAACGTCACCCCATGAAAACCAAAGATGTACATCTTTTTCATTAATGGCCTAGTCAAAACTCAACATTGCTTACTTGGCATGCCATGCCACCAACTGGAGGGCCACATCATTTTTTCCATGCCCTTGCTGGTGTCACATGTGGAAGCGACATCAAGATTCCATTATAAACATTTATTACCTATGGGTTTGTAGACCTAACTTTGTAAAGAATGTTTCTATGGTTATCCAAAGAATCATTCTAGAAGTACAAAGGACCAAGGATTGATCATATCATGGGCCACAAGTTTACCTTATTATATGGCGCCAAGTAAAAAATGCTAGAATGCATATGTAGCATTTCCAAACTCTAGGCACCTAGAAGAAAATGCATTGATATTACCCACAAGAAAACTTGTCATAAGATTTCGATGTCTTGACTTACCCATAGGAAAACTTGTCACAAGATTTCGATGTCTTGACTTTGATTCTGACTTTTGACGAGAGATTTTCAATTTCAACCCCAAAATCCCAACACTCATTGAGAATGAAAAATATGTTCCACCATATTATTGGCTATGGCCATATGGCTTGAACATTGGAGGAAATAGTTAGGTTGAAAACTAAAATTGAGAATTAAAATGTGTGGTGGAAAAATACCCCATCAAATATGAAATGTGAGAATAACGGTTCAGATTTTGATGAAAATAAACGAACCAGGATGGTGATCTTGAAATACTGTCATCTTATTGGCTGTTTTTAACGCTTCAGATTTATCGACAATAGAGATGGGCCGAAGATCGCGATCCTCGCCATATGATTTTCTTGGCTAAAAAATGAAAGTGAGATTAATGGATAAGATTTTTATCACCGCCATTGCTTTCTTTTTCCCGCTTTGGCATCTTTCTCGGCTAAGCTATGGCTATGGTTCGTTATGGCGATCCCGACCCACTGCAGATTTTTCATGAGCATTTCCGCCCAAAGCATTTCACTTCTCAACCTTTTCAAGTTTCTTCATGGCGGGTCTGCTGACTTCTGCAATGCCATCATCTTCATTTTTTCTACAACTTCTTCAAATCCGGTTGCCTATTCATTCTTTTCTATTCTTTTATCTCCGAGCTCAAAACTTGACAAATATTTTTTGCCCAGATTCCTGGATGGGGCAAAGCAGAGGCCTTCCGGGAGCTCCGTTTGAGAAATCAGGAGCAAATTTGATCCCTGGCTACTCCTCTTTTTGCAGTTAGGGTTTCAAGCACCTAGGGCGTGGATCTTTATTCTTTGTTTCTTGCGAGAACAAAGATCTAGAGGTTCTTTTTTTTCATTTATTTTCTATGCACAGAGACAGATCTAAGAAGTTTTTGCATGATAAGTCGGTCAGGCCAGTCACAAAGCATTCGTGGCTGGTTAGGTACAGAGCAGGTTGAAGGAAGAAAAATATAGCAGCAACTATGGCGGTGTAGGTGTGGCAGGCGGTTGCTATGGTCCCTGTTTCCTTAATCATGCCCTTCTCCGCCTCGAATCTACTCCATTTTATGCTTCATCTTGGCCCTTCTTGATCCCAAATCCGTTTTTACGTCTCCGTGGGCGATTTTTGAATCTTCGTATTCGGTTAATTCTTCTTGTATTTAGTTTTTTGGTAAAAGCTCAAAAATCCGAAGCAATAGGCCTCTTAATGGTGCTTGAGCTTGCCACTTTCGACCCTTGGGTTCAAATCCCATCTTGGTCAGTGCAGAGTACATCATACCTTGAACCTTTCAACAGTTTCATGCCTTTTTGCTTGGATAATGCAAATGGAATAAAATAAATGACATAGATCGGAATATTTGTTACAAGATGATTTTTGTTGGCTCTGTGCTAGAGAGTTTGGCGAGAGTCCAATGACATGGATCCGGAATATTTGTTACAAGATGATTTTTGTTGGCTCTGTGCTAGTGAATTTCAAAGCAGAGTCAAGATATTGATTTAATGTTGGTTTCTTTTCTTTGAGGCCGGGATAGCCATACCACCGAACTTGGCTTGTAAAATGGAATGTAAACATCATTTGGAATTATGGAATGTAATCTCACGGTTTTAATTGTTAAATATTAAAGATATGTTCTTGTATTGTAAATATTAAAGATATGTTCTTGTATTGTAAATATGAAAGTAATTTTAATTGTTTGTTTTCTATAGTTTTAGTTTTATAAGTGTCCACACTTGTACCCTTGGAACTTAACACAAGAACTTATGATAAAAAATTTGCCAACCTTAGATATGTGGCATAAAATAAAGAATGTTTGTGGAATCAAGCACTTAGATAATGGTCAAAAGACAATACTCGGTTTCCAAAAATAATTCATACTGAAAAAATAAAATATGATTATGTTGGCTTTAAATTGTGATTTGTATTAATTTTTTATTTGAGTGTGCCACGTGTCAATGTTTGATTGGTTATTAGATATTAAAAACAATGCATTGTTTTACTTGTGACATTGTTTCTCCGCGCGTAAACAATGCATTGTTTTACTTGTAACATTGCTTCTACGCGTGTAGTATTGCTTTATCTATATGTCCATTTTTTTTCTAATTATGTCGTTTTTAAAATTTTGATCCAAAAACAACGCTAGAAATGAAAGGCCATGTGTGGGTTTTTTTTTTTCTTCCGCAAAAACAACATTTGAAAACAATTATTTAAAAAAATGATGCGTCTACTTTCTAATTTCTACATGCCACATTGAGGAAAACAACATTTGAAAACACATTGTTTTTTATACAAAACATGTGGATTTCTTGAAAATTATGTATATTTTTTGGGAAAACAATGTCAACTTAAAAACTACAAATAGAGAAAAAAAAAACACAAATGGAAAAAGAGAAAACAAGCTGTCTTTTTAGTTTTCCACTTGTACGAATATTAGAACCTACATGTGCTATTTACAAGACAAACAACGTGTGGCTACTCTAAAACAACAAATCAAGAAGGAAAAAAAATACACGTTGACAAAAATCACAAAAACTATGTCATTTTTTTTCACGCGTGGCTTTTTTACGCCAAAAAAGACCACCGTGGGATTTTTGCCAAAACCCCTTGTCTCTTTGTGCAAATCCGGATAAGCGGGCCGCGTGGACTTTTGGGGACATTTTGGTGTTGTTTTTGGCATAAAACAACACTTAGTACAACTAAAAACAACTGTGGACCAAAATTGGTCGATTGGACAGTCCAAACTCCATTCCGCTGGTTCCCCCTTGCTTGGCGTTCTCAACGCATGTGATCGGCCACGTCCCAAGTGCAAAAGACCAAAAGCGGCATCAAAGCGCAAACCACCGCTAGAACACGGCAACTCATAGGGTTTACGTTTGGGAGGATCTATCCTTGTCGGTTGACTAGGACCTTGCGTCGTGTCTTGTCGTAGAGGGGTGTTGGCCTTGAAGCACGGACCCTAAAACCACAGGAAGCAGCTTGCCCCAAAAGTCCTCTCCCGAAGGCCACGGCGACGGACGGGCAACTTCCCCTCTCTCGGGCAGTGATCGTCTCGCCAAAAGGACTCGAGCGTCGACATTGCCCTAGGGACCAAGTTTTGTGGCGAAGCCCACCGCTTCGAAGCGCCAAACTATCTCATGTGCAACACACTTTCGTGTAGTCAATTGGCCTAGGAGGTGGGCTGGCTTGAAATCTTTTGCAATGTAGGGCGTAAGTGTTTCTTTCTTTTGCAAAAGCGACCGTGTAACTTGGTCCCTAGGGTAATTTTGGCATTCGGACGATGTGGCGAAGTCGAATCGCCATTTCGAACCTCCATAATGTCCGAACGACAAAACACTTTGGTTTTCTACCATGTCGCCCTTGGGGGCGCCAGCGGTTTGATATGTTCTCCGGACGGATGTTGGATTTTTGGACCTTCTCGGACCAGGTTCCTTGAACAAAGGATTCAGCGATTGGGATACGGGGAACCGAGATGCGGGAGTGTGGTCTTTAGCGTACACCCCGGTGAGTATTTGCCCGAAAAAATTTGTCTCGAGAAGCTTTTGGGGCTCGCCTCACGGGGTTCGGACTCTCCCCTCTAATGAGGAGGCCTTGCAAGGTTCTGGCCTTGTTTGACTTGGGCAAGTGTGCCAGCTTCGGCTGCCAACAACAACATTTGTGGGCGGACCGTTCTAATGCAAACCATTTGATCTAAACCTTATCCAAAATGTTTGAAAGTTGGCCTGTATGTTGGCGATGACTTAGGAAGCTAGCTGACAAAAAATCAGGATTTAAGTCCGTACTATGCATTAATTACGAATTTACGAATATCTTGCTACTGCAAAAGTGGGCCTTGACTTCTAACTGGCACAACGGGAGGAATACAGGTCCAAACTCCATTCTGTCAGTTCCCCTTGCTTCGCGTTCTCAACTGCATGTGATCGGCCACGTCCCAAGTGCAAAAGACCAAAACTTCGGCACCCAAAAGCGCAAACCACGCTAGAACACGGCAACTCATAGGGTTTACGTTTCGGAGGCTCTATCCTTGTCAGATTTGACTAGGACATTGCGTCATGTCTTGACGTAGAGAGGGGGTGTTGATGCCAGAGCACGGACCCTAAAAACCACCCGGAAGCAGCTTGCCCCAAAAGTCCTCTCCCCGGGCCTGGCGGCGATGACGGGCAACTTCCCCTCTCGGAACCATGATTCGGCTACGCCAATGGACTTAGAACGTCGACATTGCCCTAGGGACCAAGTTTTGTGGCCAGAAGGCCACCCATTCTCGAAGAAGCGTCAAACTATCTCATGTCCAACACACTCGTAGTCAATTGGCCTAGGAGGTGGCTGCTGAATACTGCAATGTAGGGCATAAGTGTGTCGTTTTTTTGCAAAACTGACCGTGTAACTTGGTGATAAGCGACGTCGGTATTAATTTTTTTTGCGACGCCAAAAAAAAAAAAAAAAAAAAAAAAAAAAAGAGTGACGTCGTTGAACGCCGTTGCTTACGTGGCGCTCTGCTGATAATAGCGTGGCGCGGACGATGCCGCCACGCCGGCAAAACCGCCGCCGTCGCCGATATTCTAAGCGTCGTTAACGACGCGTCATGTCAATGTGGCGGGACACTTTGGCGTACCCGGCGGCATGTCGGCAAGCCCACGCGCGGCCGGATGTGCCGCGCCCGGATCCACGAAGGCGACCGGGTCACGTCAGATTTTTTAGTCGTCGTTCAACGACGTCATGTCGACGTGGCAGAGAACGGTGGCGTGCCAGGCTGGCATGTCAGCAAGCCACGCAGCCGGATGTGCCACGCCGGATCCACGAGGCGGCGTTAAACGGCGTTTGTGCGTGTACGACACGCACGCTTGCCAGCGTGGCGCTAGCACCATGCCACGCAGGCATGGTGGACACGTCAGCTCTGTGTGGCGTCGTTGAACGACGTCGTGATGCCGTTGAACGACGTCACCGTCGTCAAACGACGTTGTCGTCGTTACTCGACGATTTGACGTCGTTCAACGACCTCTAGACGTCGTTGAAGGTCGACTATCCCTTGTAGTGGATGTGACAGATTTTTCAGTGGTGGGTTTCATCATGTGTTTCTCTGTCCCATTCTGTTCATCCTTAATTATAATGTAATTTTTCTGTGTGTCACTTTCACCCTGTCAATTAAACAGTGAGAGATTGAAGAGTGAAGATTTATATATTAAACATATAAAATGATTACATAAGGTTACATTTCAGATTACAAGTGAGGATTTCTATTAAACATTTCAGATTACATGAGAAACAAAACTTTTTATATACACTTGCTTTCGTTCCTGTGCGTCTATCAAAAAGAGATCTGGGTCCAGCTCCTCCTCGTCATCTTCTATGATCACCAAATCAGTGGCCACCGGGTCAGCTTGCCAGCCTATTTCATCCCATTCTGGAGGGAAAGCAAAAAACCATAATGGTGCAGTGCTACCAAGGGCAAAAGTATGCTAGTGGGTATCAAAAAAACGCGGCCCCAGCACTTAGATCAGCACCCTGGATGTACTATTCTATCATAGTATTCCACTTGTTATTAATTGGAGTTGTTACATATTTCTATTGATTACCTAATTACCGTGTGCTAGTACCAGTAACACCTTAAACAAGCTGCCATATGGGGTGCTATATGAGTGCTGTCAGCATGTGTCCGGACGCCTGCTTTTGATACCCACCAGCATACTTTTGCCCCCAAACAGAATAGCAGCTTCTCCATGTGCATCCTGCAAGCCCTTGTGATGATAGAACATATCCCTGAAGTGAAGGAATTGGTCCTCTGTAAACAACCTATCATAACAAAAGCAGAACCTGTCTAGCGTAAAGGCTTGGTAGCCATTAAGCAGAAAAGGTTTCAACCTTTGCAGATCCTGGTCAATAGTTGGAGGAACAGGCCAAAGATGCTGGTGTGTAAAAATTTCAGTGGCAGCAGAGAAAGTTGAGAGGTCTGGGAGGAGGCTCGGTGTACAATTCATCCTCCTGGTGAGAGCTTTCAGCATTTCTGTGGTCATATTCTCATCCGGTGAATAGAGAAATTTCTGTTGCCTGAGGATGTCCATCCATTCTGCATGAAAATCGGGACAGCACGCCTAGGTATTATAGGCTCTTCTTCTCTGGACACATTGTCCCATTCCGGCACTCCATCATTTTGCAGCATCCAAGAGGTGAAGTTGGCCATGTCTGCTGGAAGTAGTCAGCTGTCACGTGTAAAAATCGCTTCCCACCCAATCGTAAACCGCTTCCCAAGTAAACTATCACAGAATGTAAGTGTATTTGCTCTCCCGCTCGCCGCAATAAACCGTAAACCTTCGATTCGGGAGCAAGAAGAATGGCACCTCGGCCTTTTGGGTTGCCCGAGGTCATTAATTTTCGCCATCCCATAATGATTTTGCACGGCCATTTGTCCCCAAAGGATGATGAGGGGAATTGATGGGACCGAGAGAATTTAAGGAAAAGGAAAGCATTTCGGTGGAAAAGTTGTTGAAGGATCTATCCGTCTTTCGGGGAGAAGAGACAGAAAGTGTAACAGTTGGTGAAACATGTGGTGAAACACATGTGGTGACACATGTGGTGAAACATGTGGTGAACCTGGCACATATTACATCAGGGACATCAAAATACAATTACATATTACATCAAAAGCAAACATATTACATTGAAACAAGGGACATCAAAATACAATTGAGCATGGAATTGAGTTTCTTATATTATTCCCAAACAAGGCAAGACACAACAACATATATTCAAAATTTCTGAATCATTTCCTAACCTGTAAGAATGTGTTCAACTATTCTTCATCGGACATATCAGACATGCTATCTTCATCAGATAAAACCTCGGGCACGTTTTCTAGAATCTTTTTCTCATCTGCCTGGTCTAGCCTGTAAACAGTTCGAGCACCTTTCTTGATCTGCTGCATGGAAACTCGAATAGCACAAATTTGAGTAGAGAATACAAGTGACTTTGGCTCGTTTGTCAACAACTCATACATCACCTTTGACCGAGGCTTCTTTCTATAGTAAATGCCCTCCACAACGGTTTCACCTCTCATAAACAAGTTTGGTTTCGCTTGAAGTCATTTTCAACTTCAAATTTTGGCTTGGTGCATAGCAACATCCAAAAATGAGAATCCTCCTCATTCCCTTTAGGTCAAAGAAGCGCAAAGTTTGTCTCCTTCTCTAAGTGCTTCTGCAAGTACATTTGCCAAGGTTGAGTATAGTGGCCTGGTAGACTTGCTCTTCCACATCCGCATGAACATTGGAGGATGGTTCAATGACTACAAGGTTCCATTCATCTACATACAATTTGTTCTCACACATGTCCCATTTTCCATCCAAACAATTGCTGCAAAAACATGATACTTTTCGGTATGTAGGCGGTGTTGGATTTCATCTTCAGGAATCCATGGGTGAATGAATTTGCACGGTTTACGTGGACGTTCCAAAGACGATTATACGGTCGGGGTGATATCTTGTCTTTGCTGGCCACGCAGCATTACGCCATCCATCCGCCCGGCGTGCGCCCGGCCGACGATAGCCAAGTGGGTAGCCCTAGGGGGCAACTTGCTAGAAATGTGCATTGCCATTAATGTGCACATTTACCAATGTACACATTAATGTGGGCACACATTTCCATATGGACACCTTATGCCAAGTGGGCCATACCCATAGGTGCAATTAATGTGCACATTCTCCAATGTGCACATTCATTAATGTGCACACATTTTCCATGTGAGCACATTTTGCCACCGAGCCATTAATGGCAAGTGGGCCCATTCCCAATTATCCCACATGCCAAAAGGGGATAATTGGAAACCCTAACCAATCCCCATGTCTATTTAGGAGGGGAAACCCTAACTGGCCCAATTTCGTTTCTAGGGCTTTAGAACTCTGTTTTGGCTGCCTCAAGAGCCAAAACCGCCTCCCAGACTCTGCCTGAGGGAACTGTACCCTTGGTTTCCCTTGATTCGAGCGTTTCAGCAGGATGGTCGAGCTCAGGTCAGGAGGAGTCCCTCCAGGATCAGGTATTTAGGCAATTTAATAGCTTAAACCCTCTTTTAGTCATAAAATCAGTAGGTTTAGCCTATTAAATTGCCCATAGCAGCCTTCTAGATCTCTAGGTATCAGACTCTAACTAAAGAACCTAACTCTATGATATAGATTAGATCTTGTTCTTTAGTTCTCTTATGATGTATGTGGAGGATGTATCTCTATGAACTCCTTGTATTGGGAAGGGGGGTAGTGACCTAAAGCTTGGTAGTGGATGCTCCTAGATTAGCCTCTCTAGCACATATAGATTCGGCCTGTGTACAAGAACCACACCTGGTTGTGGGTGAAGGGACCAGGATCGGCTCATAAGAAGGAGGTTAGGTGTGTCGACTCTTGAACGATCCCTCTGGTGTGTAAGGCCTACCGGGGATCATTGTGACTAGGTCTAATGGCTTGCCACTGAGTGTGGGCAAGGCATGGGCTCGACACCCGTGAAGTGGGGTTCACTTTCCATTGGGTTCAAGTCGAATAAGAGCAGTGGCTCTCTAGTCTCCTTGAGTCAGCATGTAGATCTCTGGAGGGAGTGATCCCTGCCTGCCCCATCGGACCTGGGGAGATGTAACCCAGGAATAGCCCTTTCGGCTATGCATCCCGTGGCTACTGATCAAGTCCCAACACTTTTCAACCTACCGCAGTGTGCAATGGGAGGGGCGGATGGAGTGGACTACCCATTGCCATGTTCTTATGCCAGCCAAATCCATTGTCATGAATTCTGTCTGCAATGAACTCTGGAGACCCAAGCTTGTCAGTCCATCCCTGTGTCTGAACCTTGGGTAGGATTCCCTATATGCATTGTGCTGATCATTGTCTATGCAGGT
The DNA here is from genome assembly GCA_021234155.1 of Isoetes taiwanensis. Classification (NCBI taxonomy): domain Eukaryota; kingdom Viridiplantae; phylum Streptophyta; class Lycopodiopsida; order Isoetales; family Isoetaceae; genus Isoetes; species Isoetes taiwanensis. The sequence continues at coordinate 50,181 of JAJEKV010000386.1, forward strand.
GTGATGTACCACCCTAAGGGTGGGGATGTGATGCTTTGTATACTGACGTGTATGTTTACGCTTCCAGCCTAGGTAGGCCCGGGGAGGGAGACGGGGTAAATGACCCATTCACTCTTCCCACTGGAACCCGTCTCGGTTGCAGTGTCATGTGGAGGGCCCTGTATCGGCATGGCGCTGGTATGGGGGGAGAACTCCTGTTTGTATACGGTGGGTGCACCGTATACGAGTAGGGGACGTCACAGTGGTATCAGAGCAATGTTCTTGGAGACCAAGAGCAAAGCACTGGCCATGTTCCCAGTAGTACTAACTTGATAGGATCCTTAAACCTCGAAAAATGGGAAAAATTTTTTCTCATTCTTTTAGTTTTGCTAAGCTAATAACAGTTAAAAGGAATGAAAAACATAAAAAGATTAAGAATTGGTGAGCCAACATCCAAAAAGTAGGGTGGTCTCACACGTCGCGCCAGGACATGAAATGAGATTTTCATTTTCGGGCTGGGCGCAACGTGTGAGACATTCAGCTTAAACACACCAAAAAGTTGTAAATTACAGTAAAATAGCTTGATAAATCTAAATTAGAGCTAAAAATCAGTAGAATTAGCATGTTATATGTTCCAAAAGTACAAAATTTAGTAGTGGGTTCCACCATGTCTCACACGTCGCGCCAGGACAGGAAATGACTTTTTCATTTTCGGGCTGGGCGCAACGTGTGAGACCTTGCATAATTAGGTGTTTTAGATGTTTTAAGCACCCCAAAAAGGTAGTTTAAAAGTTGACCTAAAATTGACCCCTATAAATAGACCTAGACCCCTCCCATTTCCGCGTTATTTCCTTAGAGGTTTGCTCGTGTTCGCCAAGGCGATTTTCTGGCGTTTAGCTCCGATCGACGAACCGTAAAATTATGGCCCGCACAAAACAGACTGCTCGGAAGCCTCGTGGGAGCGAATCCTCCAGCGCCAGCGGTTCTGGCCTCTTTCAGAGAGTCCTTCAAGAACGCCTTTTCCGGGAAGGCGACTCTTCTTCGAGCGAAGATGCAGGATCGGATCAGAGCGACCACACAGAGATCATAGAGGACGACCGGCCAGACATCATGCATCAAATCCTCGAGGAGATCGCAGAGGAGGAGGGAAGGAGCAGGGAGCAAAGGGAGTAGACAGGGCAGCCAATGGCCGAGGAGCAACCTGAGGACCGAGACCCACACCGGGAGGAGCAAGGAAGAGAAGAGCAGCAGCCGCCGAAGCTCACCCCAGATGAGGAAGCAGACCTTGCACGCCTTCATCGCCAGATGAAGAAAGCGCCGCCGGGAGCAGAGAACTAAGAACCGGAAGACGGTCCCACCACCAACCGGCCAAAGAAGAGAAAGGCCAAGGCCATCAAGGCGGGCGGCAGAAAGTTGTGAAGGTTGGTAAAGCGAGCGACGAGGTCCCGCGGATCAACGAGCCAACAGCGAAGAGACCCCGCCCTACCGACGATTCTGGACGAGGATTATGTCCCCCAACACGAGGGGGCGAGCTCTTCAAAACCCCCGCCCGTGGAGAAGGAGGTACCCGAGCAGGTGGCACCTGCTGAGGAAGATCAGTCCGGGCAGACACCGAAACCCCCACCTTTTCCAACGTGGGATAGGGTTAAAGCCCCGCGACCACAAACGGAGGGTTTACGCGGATAGACCCGGTCAAGGTCTATCAGAAGAAGATCAAGGAACACAACGCGTACATGGTGAAGTGGGAGGCATACAATGCCTACTATCAGGAGCACAGGGTAAGAACAATCGAAGGCGGACATCCGACAAGAAGTCAGACCTTGAAGCCACCGCCACCCAGGCCCAGGCCTCCCCGAGCACCAGGGAAAAAGCGGAGCAAGAAGAAGAAGTTGGAGGACAGAGCTCTCAAGGAGATCCGCCACTTCCAGAAGAGTTACGGACTCTTGATCCCCCGGGCGCCGTTCCAACGCTTGGTCCGTGAAGTCATGCAGGAATACAACACGGACATGCGAGTAACCGACGAAATGTTGTTGTGCCTACAGGAGGCAGCAGAGGCAAAGATAGTGCAGCACTTTGAAGATTCAACGGCCTGCACAGTGCACGCGAAGAGGGTTACCCTCATGAGGCAGGATATGCATCTTGCCAGGCACATCAAGGGAGAACGCCCTTGAAACCTTTTTGTAAATAATGAACATTTTTGTTAATATAAAGAATTTTTGTGTAAATAAAGTGTCAGATCTTGTTTAAATAAGTTAAGATATCGATTTCTAGCTTTTGTTTAGTTAAATTGGAGCTTTGAACAAAATTGTGACGATGTCTCACACGTCGCGCCAGGACAGAAAATGAGATTCTCATTTTCGGGCTGGGCGCAACGTGTGAGACCATGCCCAAAAGTGCCCAAAACAGCTCCAAATCGACCAAATAAGGGGTCAATTCTGCCTAACTCGATGAGTTTAGTGGAATTACAGCCTTAGATCACCCAAATTGGTTAAGTCTAGCCCAATTAGGACCCATGTCTCACACGTCGCGCCAGGACAGAAAATGAGATTCTCAAAATCGGTCTGGGCGCAACGTGTGAGACCTCGCACATTTTCTTCATTAAATGATCTCCAGTTTGCCGCAATAGGTTCATTAGTGTTCTTAGCATGCTTTAAACCAAAAATTAGCCTCCAAACACTCAATTGCACCTCCTAATAGGTCAGAATCGCCCAACTCCAGTGAATTCTAGGTCATCCAAAAATTAGGGTTTTTCACTTTTCTATAAATAGGTCCATCATTTTTCATTTGGCACCCTGCAAGTTTGCTCTCCACTGCTTAGGCGATCTTCCAGCTCCCTGAGGCGCTTCTGCATTCGTTTGATACTCCCTTCCTTGCTAGATCAATGGCCACTGCTGACTTCAGCCGATGGTACAGCGCCAATGCCCATGCTACTGAGGCAGATGTCAACGACATCTTCCGAGTCTTCGAGAAGGAATTAGATGTGCAAGCTACTTTAAATGCAACCCCAGCATATAGACAAGTCCTAGCAGAGTTCCAAGCTAGGGTAGGACCCTCCCTTGTCCAGGTCCCCCCTTGCATAGGCTATTTTGTCCCCCGCCCATCCCTTCAAGCAGCCTTGGGGGATGTCCCCAACATCGCCAAGTACCTGACCAACAAAGCGCAAAGGCTGCCAGACTACATGGTCCTGACAGCCAACAGGACCAAGTACTTCTCCTACACCGCGGCCTTAGCCATTTTCTTATCCCACCGTGCCGAAAACCCAATGGGGGCAACCTCTATCCCTCCGATGGAGGTGGACCCCATAGCAGTGCAAGAAGAAGAGCAGATGTGTTTGCAGTATCAGCAAGAGCAGGAAGCAGAAGACGAAGAAGAAGAGGAGTCCGACGACAATAAGTACACGGAGCTCGACTCAGAGGAGGAACGGCAACAAGCAGAACAGGAGATGGCGAACTTTGAGCAGAGCCGGCAGAACATCAGGATTGCTCCCCCACTCGGGCTAGGCATCACAAGCCTAGCCCCAATCATCATCAACGGAGAGGAGTATTTACTCCTCAGTGACATCCAGAACCTTCCCGAGTGCAGGGAGAGGGAGCTCAGATTGGACGAACTACTCCACCAGCTACGGCAGTCAGACTTGGACGACTTCATCGTCCGGGGAGCCTCGGACTTTCCGCTCCAAGTGAGGGAAGCCGACACTTACACAGGAGAGTCGACTTCAGACATACAGGCCTACAGCAGTATCAGGCAAATGATGGAGGAGCAAGAGCTGCCAACAGAGGAGGAGTTCCTCGCCCTCCAAGAACAGATGGGGATCCGTGGGAAGACCACAAGCATTTTAATGCCGAGGCCTTCGACACCACCTCCATCAAGAGGAGCAGGAATCGACCTCAGACGAATCGACACCACAATCGAAGACTACCGGGAGCTCACCCAAATAGAGGTCGACGAATACGCGGGACGGCATAGAGCAGGAGGCCAATCAAGCGGAGAAGCTTCAGCGACACACAATGACAGGTCCCTGAGGTACTACCTGCCGCTGCTACTAGATGGGAGAATAGCGGTAATCCACCGCAAGTTCAGCCCCAGAGGTGAAGAAGGAGTGTTCATGCTGATGGCACTCTCAAAGCCGGCAGCATGCTCGCGATAGCGCCAAATGTCGATTATGTTGCCCCGGGTCAAGAGGGCAATGGCACTTGACCTCTTCGACTTCGCCATACCCCATCGACGCCAGCGAGATTACGGCCACCGCAGCCCCTTACATCCCGACGCTGTGGTGGAAGAGCCGGTGAGAGCCTTGCGTATGCTCGCTCCGCCAGGGCCATCATGAACTTGGGTCATTTTAGGAAACGCCCAAGTTAAGAAGTTCCTTGAGGACAACCCGTCTTACCGGCGATTTCAAGATTAGTTAAACTCTTGATCCCAGAGACTTTTTGTATAAAATATTATATAATATAAATATAATCCCTTTAGCACTCTTAAATGTCTTGTTGATGCATTTTGCGCCACAACTATGCCAACAAACGTAAACAATGTAAGAAAACAAGAAAAACTAACCATATAGCCACGAATTACTTGTGTATGCAGCTAGAGGCCTAGGCTCAGGAGAACAACAACGCCGAGACATCATGGAAGAACAGACCCCGCCTATCCGGCAAGGAACCTATTTGAAGAAATGGAACCCATGACCCCAGAGGAGGAGATATCCCAGATGAGGACGGACCTTGAGCAGATAAAGGCTCTGCTAGCAGCACAAGCAGGAGCGGGTTCGGTGGGCAACGCTCAATTGCCACAAGCATCAGCTCGGAAAACAGGAAGGGACAAGAAGAGAAGCAAGAGAAGGAGATCCCCCAGCTCAGATTCCTCCACTCAAGCTCGACTGACCGACCGAGGAAGAGGAAGAGCAGTGCCCGGACCCAACAGATGGAAGGCAAAGGGACACCAAGAGGGAAGGCGAGGAATACCCCGTGATGGACTACAAAGGGACACAAGAGTCTCGCATCACCAAAAGAAGGTAGACTCGCTTTGGGAAATGTTTGAAAGCCGAAACCGAAAGCAATTTCTGGGCAGAACAGGTGTCGAATGGAGGCCTAGGCTTGGCTTGATGAAATGAGTGAATATGGAAACGCTTTATGGTATGAAGGACAAGGATAAAGGCCGAGTGGCAACAGCCAACCCGAAAGGAGCAAAGACGATTTGGTGGAAGGGGTATGCAAAGGCCCATGGCTTGAAAGTGGACGCTTTGCGGTGTTCAAGAAGTTTGCTAAAGCCTTCAAGCGCCACTCACGTCCCCAAGAGAGCATAAGTCCAAAGATGATGCGCCAGCTTCTATAGGTTGCAAAAGAAGGAAACAAGTCACCCGTAAATATACAGAGGAATTCATGAGGTCGAGGTCAGTATGTACCAAAGTTGGGAGAGAAGCATGCAAAGGGAAAGTTATATTGAAGGGTGAAACGATGAGATTCGCAAGAAGCCGGTGAGGGCAATAAACCCTAAGACAAGATCGGGTTTTGAGTGCAAGGCTATAAGCTTGCAAGGAACGGACCTCTAATAGCGGGCGAGGCAAAGCAGATTTTCGTGACAAAGGCAAAGCATCGGGGAGCTATAGCCCTAGAGCAAAGAAGCCCGTGTCCAGCTAGAGCCCCATATGGTGGCAATCGGGGAAGCGTAACGAGAAGAAGGTGTGTCCTTCAAGGACAAGCAGAGGGATCAAACTACTCCAAAGCAGTACGATCCTTTTTACAGGCTATGCCCAAGGAAAAGAGGCAGGAGTGCATGGAGAAACAGCTTTGCTTCAGATGCTTCCAGCCAGGCCATAGAACAGCGAACTGCCCCTATGTCATGAGTGCAGCACTAGCAGAATTGGGAGATTGGGACATCCCCGTCGATCGATGACGACGACGCTACGCCCAAGCAGCCCGAGACTACATTCGTGGTGAGTGTCATATCTTTGCCGCAATAGATACAGAACAAAGCGTAGAGTCAATATAAGGTAATTTCCACAAAGAGGGAAGGCCAAGGCCAAGTCTTTTCATAGTCCCCGATAGATTCGTGAAGTAGCCATAACTTTGCGTCCCCAAGAATGGTGCAAATGTTGAAGTTGAAACCGCTGAAGTCGAAGCCGAGACCCGTTGTTTTAGCAAGTGGAGCAGTAAGGCAGACAGCAGGCAAGAGGATCAATTTCGACATCGATTTGCCAGGAATAAACATCCAGATGGGGGCAGAAGTAATGGGCATTGGCAAGTATGATTTGATCATAGGAATGGAGTACCTTGGACCGGCAGGGGCCATCATTGATTGTGGAAAGCGGAAAGTGACCTTCCCAACGCCCGACGGCAAGATTATTGAGATCATTGTGTAAGGAAGTTGTTCCCATCATGCGCTGTATGTCTTCTAAACTACCGCTCAAGTCAATCAAGAGCGAAAGCAGGTAGCATACATCTTCAAGCTTGAGAGAAGAGCCGAGTCCCAAGAAAGCAAAGAAGACAAGGTGCTCAAAGAAGTTGCCGGGCAAATAGCTAACTTGATCACGGAATTCCATGATCTCTTTCCTGATGAGATCGAACACCTCCCTCCTTATAGGGGAGTCGAGTGTGAGATAGCACTCGAACCGGGAACGAAGCCCACAAGTAAGGCTCCATACAGAATGACGACGCAGGAATTGACAGAGCTAAAGAAGCAATTGCAGGAGTTGCTCGACCTAGGCTTTATTAGACCTAGCGTCTCGCCATTTGGAGCCCATTCTTTTGTCAAGAAGAAGGATGGCGCTTTGAGGATGTGCATAGACTATAGGCAGTTGAACAAGCACACCATCAAAAACAAGTATGCGCTTCCCAGGTCGGATGACTTGATGGATCAGCTTCAAGGAGCAAAGGTCTTCTCCAAAATCGACTTAAGGTCAGGATATCATCAGATCCGGATAAAGGAAGAAGATATTCATAAGACCGCTTTTAGGACGCGGTATGGACATTATGAGTTCACGGAATGCCTTTCGGCTTATCGAACGCTTCCAAAGAACGCTCATGAGGCTCATGAACGATATCTTCGTGGGAGTTTTTAGACACCTTTGTGATAGTGTTCTTTGATGACATTTTGGTGTATAGCAGATCCCTTTGAAGAGCACGCATAACACTTAAGGAGGGTGCCGAAAAGTTGAAGAGGCACCGCTTGTAACGCCAAGTTGTCGGGCGTCACCGCAAACGGAAAAAGGTGGAATATCTTGGTCACGTGATATCGGTGAAGGAATTTCGACGGATCCTTCCAAGATTGAAGCCGCCATTCAAAGGGCCGCAATCAAGAATGTGCATGAGGTCGTTTTTTCTTCAGCCTAGTGGTACTACAGAAGTTCGTGAAGAACTTTGCTAAGATAGCGCCCCGCCAACGATTTGACGAGGGCAGAAAAAGTGAAAGATTGGGTAGATCATTGGCACAAGAAAGCCCAAAAGGGGTTTGAATTGTTGAAGGAAGCCTTAACAACCGCCTCCGCCTTAACCCCGCTGCACCCAGAGAAAGATAAGCTTGTAGCAACAGATGCAGTAAGATAGCTACAGTGCAAAAGGCTCATGCAAGAAGAGCGTGTAGTAGCGCATGACTCCTGTGAAGATGAACGACGCAAAACGCGCTACCCCCCACGATGATCAAGAGCCGCTTCATGGTTGTCGTGGCATTAAGAATTTGGAGGCATTACCTTTGGGAAGAAAGTTCCAATTGGATACAGATCATCGAGCCTCCAAGATGTATTTACGCGAACCACACCTCAACCTCGAGGCGAGAAGGTGGATGGAGTTCCTTGAAGAGTATGACTTTGATATAGTCTACAAGCCGTGGAAGCTCAATGTGGTAGCGGATGCGCTTTCAAGGCATCCCCCGACAACTAGAGTGCATTGCAATGCAATTTCGACGCTTTCCAAATGACTTCGAAGAAGATCGAAGAATCCTTGCCAAATGATGTCGACTTCAAGGAAGTTTGGGCAAGTTTATGTAGAGAAGCAAGAATAGATAAGGAGCGGGAAGCCTTCAAACATTTTAAGAAGGAAGGTAACCTATTATATCATAAGAACAAGTTGTGTGTGCCGTAATCTTCGTGAGTAAGGAAGTTGATCCTCCATGACACACAACAAAGCCCAATAGCTGGCCATGTAGGATTCATGAAAACATATTTCAAAGCACGCAGCAGCCTATTATTGGCCAGAATGAAGAAGCGGTAGCTCGCTACATCAAGGAATGTCAGCTTTGTCGCCAAAAAAGGCGTAAATGCCTTCAATTCCAGAGTTTTTGGAGCCCTTAGCGGTGCCAAACGCTAAGTGGGAGGTCATCAGCATGGATTTCATCACGTGGCTTCCAAGGACAAAGAAGAGGGAAGGATGCTTTGATGGTAGTAGTCCACAAGTTGTCGAAGATGGCACATTTCGTGCCTTGCAGACTACGATACAGCCTATGGATACAAAGAAAGCTCTTCACCAAAGAGATCTTCGTGACTTCATGGTATGCCAAGGGAGATTATCTCCATTGTGGATCCGGTTCATGAGCCTTTTGGCAAGACCTCTTTGCGACCATTCGCACGGTTATCCATGAGCACGGGCGATCATCCCGACGGATGGCCAAACGGAGCGGACCACAGTAATTTGGAGGACATGCTATTTAAAACTATGTCCGAATAAGCAAGGTATGTGGGAAGAATTTATTCACTTGGTGGAGTTTGCATACAATAGCACCAAGCAGAATCATCCCAAATGTCGCCGCTCATGATCAATTACGGCTATCAATGCCTAACCCGCACACTTGGCACAATCCTCGCGTCAAAAGTAGAAGTCTCACAAGCCAGATGTTACCGATATGCCAGATTGTGGAAGAAGTGCGAGGATATCTCCTAGCAGCAAGGAGTCGGTAGAAGAGCATCGCCGACAAGCATCGAACGTCGAGAGTTCGGTTGGCGCACAATGTGTGGCTCAAGATCAAGGTGAAGCAGCGAAGCTCAGATCGGAATTGCAAGAAGCTTGCTCCAAGGTGGGCTGGACCTTCAAGATAGTCCAAGAGAATAGGTAAATCAATCCTACAAGCTTGAATCTACCAAAGACACCTAAAGATTCATAAGGTCTTCCACGCGAGTTTGTTGAAGAAGCACACTCCAAATCCGCACGGTCTTGGACACTCCAACGTTGTTGGAAATGATCTGAGGAGGAGCCGGAAATAGTTCCGTAACTGATTCTTGATAAAGCTTTCAAGAAAACAAGGAGATCAGAGTTTCTCCAATATTTGGTCAAGTGGAAGCACTTGCCGGTGGAAGACGCGACGTGGGTACTTAAGAAGGATCTATTAAAGCAGTACCCACAATTCATGGAGCAATGGGACGGCAAGGTCATCTCCGAAGAAATCGGCTCAGGCATGTCGATTTGTGTAGATTAATTCTATGTGTAGTTAAGATTAATCTACGCATGCAACCTATGCTAGGTATGGATTGCATGCGTTGTTACCGATGATGAGACCGCTACGGTGATCTCTAGGGCGTGGTGTAATGTCGATGTAGGCATGACCGCGTTTCCGCTTGGAAGAGTGGAAGGTAGATTAGAAAGTCTACTTCTGTTCCACGGAAGTAGACGACCTCGAGAGAAAGGAGGTCATGGAAGGATGCATTCATAGGAAAAGCACCTCTAGCCCCATATATGCTTTGATAGGAGGAATCTGGCCTTCACGCCCCCATACGGGAAGGACCTATCCTCCACGCTGGGCAACTAGGGTGTAGGCATGAGAGGCATATAGGCATTTAGGGCGCCTCCCCGCCATTATGGAAGATTCATCCTCTTCCTACGGAGATTAGCCATGCATCCATGTAGATAGGTGGGTGGTCACCATATAACCAAAATTTTATTAATAATTAAATGGTACTAACGTAGTGTCGACTGCAGTGCCAATAGAGCCCGGAGGGCAAGGAGGTCGAAGATTAAGACTTGCAACACAAATTTTGTTGGAATGTGTTGCAAGGAATGAAGAGTACCCTGATGTTAATTTGAATTTTGATAAACTTAATTGCCATGATAAGTGAATTATTGAGTAACCCGCTTTTAATGATGTTGTGAATTGATAAGTTATTTCATAATATAATCACGTAATAATGTTCTAAAAATATTACCTTAAGGTAATGTTAATAAATGTGTAAAATGTTATAGTAGTATATGATTGATATGTTAGGAAGTTCCCAAGGTGGGACCCACGCATGTCGTTAGGACATCATCATTTCCCAAAGACAAAGATACGGTCCCGTGACGATATCGATCGCCCCGCCACGCCGCACATTACCCATCCCGACCGACGCAGACGCCGACGTATAGCCAAGTGGGTAGCCCTAGGGGGCAACTTGCTAGAAATGTGCATTGGCATTAATGTGCACATTTACCAATGTACACATTAATGTGGGCACACTTTTCCATATGGACACCTTATGCCAAGTGGGCCATACCCATAGGTGCAATTAATGTGCACATTCTCCAATGTGCACATTCATTAATGTGCACACATTTCCATGTGGGCACATTTTGCCACCTAGCCATTAATGGCAGTGGGCCCATTCCCAATTATCCCACATGCAAAAGGGGATAATTGGAAACCCTAACCAACCCCCATGTTCATTTAGGAGGGAAACCCTAACTTCCCATTTTCGCTTCTAGGGGTTTTAGAACTCTGTTTTGTCGGCCTCAAGAGCCAAAACCGCATCCCGCATCGCCTGAGAGTGAACTGCCTTTAGTTTCCCTTTGATTCGAAAGGCCAGCTAGATGGTCGAAGCTCAGTCGAGGAGTCCCTCAAGGGGAGATTTAGGCAATTTAATAGCTTAAACCCTTTAGTCATAAAATCAAGAGGTTTAGCCTATTAAATTGCCCATAGCAGCCTTCTAGATCTCTAGGTACGACTCTAACTAAAGAACCTAACTCTATGATATAGATTAGATCTTGTTCTTTAGTTCTTTTTATGATGTATGTGGATGATGTATCTCTATGAACTCCTTGTATTGGGAAGGGGGTAGAGACCTAAAGCTTGGTAGTGGATGCTCCTAGATTAGCCTCTCTAGCACCATATAGATCGGGCCTGTGGTACAAGAACCACACCGGGTTGTGGGTGAAGGGACTAGACCGCTCATAAGGAGGTTCGTGGTCCCCGACTCTTGAACGATCCCCTCCGTGTGTAAAGCCCACCGGGATCATTGTGACTAGGTCTAATGGCTTGCCACCGAGTGTGGGCAAGGCATGGGCTCGACACCCGCGGAAGTGGGGTTCACTTTCCATTGGGTTCAAGTTCGAATAAGAGCAAAGTGGCTCTCTAGTCTCCTTGAGTCAAAGATGTAGATCTCCTGGAGGGAGTGATCCCCACCTGCCCCATGGACACGGGAGATGTAATCTCCAAGAATAGCCCTTTCGCTATGCATCCGGCTGGCGGTCAAGTCCCAACACTTTTCAACCTACTCGCAAAGTGCAATGAGGGGCGGATGGAGTGGACTACCCATTGCCATGTTCTTATGCCAGCCAAATCCATTGTCATGAATTCTATCTCAGAATGAACTCGAGACCCAAGTTTGTGCTGAACCTTGGGTAGGATTCCCTATATGCATTGTGCCGATCATTGTCTATGCGGGTGTGATGTACCACCCTAAGGGTGGGGATGTGATGCTTTGTATAATGACGTGTATGTTTACGCTTCCGCAGCTAGGTAGGCCCTGAGGGAGACGGGGTAAATGACCCCTTCACTCTTCCCACTGGAACCCGTCTCGGTTGCAGTGTCATGTGGAGGGCCCTCAGACGGGATGGCAATCGGTATGGGGAGAACTCCTCGCTTGTATACGGTGGGTGCACCGTGATACAGTAGGGGACGCCACAGCTGGAATTGTCTCTGCGACCCCAAGCCTTTTTCCGTTGAAATCCTCGTGTTTTATTTCCCGTATCTCTAACTTTTCTTCCATTTTCGGGTCCACTCATGTACCACACATTGAAATTGTTTTCTCCGCAATTTCACCACATCATGGGCATTATCTAGTTTAATGTCGATGTTTAAGCTTGTAGACCTTGTATCCATCTTTTCACCTCGGGCCGCCTTCCCATCATGTTCACCTTTTCCATGGTTTGATCCAAAGAAGTTCCACATCATGTTGACCCCTCAGATCACAACCGTATCCTTCCAACAAAAATAAAATGATCCGTCGCTTTGAATTGTGATGCAAAGCACCATCGAAAATACATAGTGTTGTTTGGGGACATTGCCTTTCCGCTTTAAGTACTCAAAATATTTCATAAAACAATGTTGAACAAAAGTGTGTCATGTTCCTATCATCCGAGCACATAGTAGTGTGTTTCCTTCTCAATGGTGTTCATGCGTGGATCAACCCGATAGGTTATTTGAACAAATATAGTTATCGGTTGTTGACCCACGCATGATGGAACTTCATTCTACTCCTTAAAAGTATAATTCTCATGAAGTCAACCACGGATAGGTAAGCATCTCCGTGCAAGTTATCAAGGAGTTCTTTTCTCTTGCCCTGCACCGCCACTTATCTCGAAGTTGTGTAAAGGAAATTTTGGAAGCTTCTCCAACATTTTGTTCACTAGTGGAAGACTTGCGGTTTCATTGTGTTGGTGAAGCGAGCTTAGACTTCTTGTCGCCATCTCTGAATACAGTTTTTCATAGTCTAGGTATTCCCACTTCACCATGCCACTATCACTAGATTGTTCATGTGGGAGCATAGGGAACTTCTTAATCCCACACTCTTTACACTCACCCGTAATGCATTCCCCTCTTATGGTAAGGTTGGAAGCTAGTTTTTCACATAAAATTTCCCTGCCACGATTTTGTGCTACTTATTTTGTATTCGTATCGCCCTTTATTCACTATATATGTCCTGACCAAGAAAGTCGATACAAGTGCAAATGCAGACTTTTTGGGTGCTTAGTTCTCATACTATTGAAGCCATCTATTAGCATCCGCATTCTAACATGGTATATACAGCAGCAACTATTGAAGTCCTTTTAATTTTACAACAAACCATGGCTTGACTTTTTCAAACATCCTCTCGCTTGATCATAACACTAGGATGTTCCGTCTTGAATTTCTGAACAATTGCGAGCAAGGAAGATAACAAGGTGATCAAAGATATTTATTGCACACTACATCTTCCACCACACTAGGCACCACATAGCATATATTGGCTGACATTCATCTTACACCTCGCTATTCACCACACTAGGCACCACAAAGCATATGTTACATAATTTATTGTACACCATAGTTTTCACCACACTAGGCACCACATAGCATATATACATGACATTCATCTTACACCTCGTTATTCACCACACTAGGCACCCAAAGCATATAATACATAATGTATTGCACACCATATTTTTCACCACACTAGGCACCACATAGCATATATTACAAAGATTTATTTTACACTATATTTTTCACCACACTAGCACCACATAGAGAATATATTACAAAGATTTATTTTACACCATGTTATTCACCACAAGAGGGGCACCACATAGCATATATTACAAGATTTATTTTACACCATGTTATTCACCACACTAGGCAACTACAAAGCGATATTTAGAGCATTTATTTTTCACCATATTTTCACCACACTAGGCACCACATAGCATATATTACAAGATGTATTTTACACCATGTTATTCACCACACTAGGCACCACAAAAGCATATATTTTATAAAGATGTATTTTACACTATGTTATTCACCACTAGGCACCACATATCATATACAAGACATTAATAGGCACCACACACCACGAAAGCAATCACTAACCACACCAACCACATATCACAAGCAATCACTAACCACATACCACATTAACAATAAAAAAATGTGGTGAAGATGAAGAAATGAAATAACCCGTGATTCTTCCGGATAGTGAGTGGCATGATCCTTCTCTTACATTTCGTTTCCAATCTTCTCCGAACTTAACATCCTTTTGCATTTGAGAGACCCCATCGCTTTTCGGTCCAAAATTGTCGCACAAGTTCTATGACGTAATTGGGAATTGCATTTCTTCTAACTCTTTTGTACAAAACACATTTCCCCTTTGCAATCTATCTCTTCCCTCTTCAATTTTGCTTTGGTAAGATTCCTAGGATGAACACCCGCCAGGTTTGCAAAAAACTTGAAAGCATTGACAGATTAGCACTTTTAGTATTAATGCTTCCTCTTACGACCATAGCAAGGCAACTACTCTTGGGCCGCTAAACCTGTCATTGCTTTCGTTAGACTTCTTCACAAGTTGAATGGAAGTCCCCGAGGTTGTCAGACCACAATGCTCTTGGCTTGCAAATCTTTAGCTCTTCACCAAGCACGTTGTCCATTGTGTCATCTTCCAAAAATCTCGTAAAAACCTCTTTCTTATCACATCGGTGACCCAAGCCTTTAGTGGTGCTATGAAATGAAGATAATAATTTAACACCATCAGGACGCCTAGTAGAGGCCGCTTCCGTGGATCCCTCCATCGGCCATGCAATTTTTGCTAATTCTTCTTTAGCTTCCTTTTTTTCTTTTCCTTTGGTGTCTTTTATGATCCCGTTCTTGTTCGAGGTTCTCTTTCTCTTACCTCAGGTCGGTTTGAGATTTTAGGTAGATTTGCTTCAAATTAAATGATTCAAAGTATGAAGCCGGATTGATCCAATGGCCGGATTAAGCGCCATAGCCGGTATTTCGGAAAGGCGCCAGGTGGGTCGTGGGTTTAGGAATCGGTTAGGTGGAGATTGGAATGGGACGGTGGGCGAGGGAAATGGAATGGGACGGGTGGCGTAGGAATCGGGTTTTGCAGTTCAAGAAATGATTGAATCCGGGCAGTACATGCACTAGGCGCCAAACAAACATTTAAAATCGCACCACAAATTTGATATCTCCCACCACATTTTTAGGGGGACAGGGGGGACACCCAGGGTGTTCCACTACAAGATGCTTTCACCCTTCTGCTGGCATCAACGATTCTGCATTTGCCAGACTTGAAGAAACTGCTCCTATGGAAGTGCTATTATTCCTGAGCCTGTTTCTGGCCCACATGTTTACTGAAACTACTTGGTAATCTGATCGCTCTACTTGGTAATCTACTTGGGTTCTTAAGGAAATGCATAGTCTGTAGATTTTGGTTTTTGGTTTTTGCATTGCTCGATAAACTTAAATCCCTTCTGTAGCTAGATGTCTATGTTGCTCGAAAGATACATGTGAAATATGTGTTTGCTTCTTACTTGGATCCGTTTGCAGCTAAGGTAAACATCAAAGATGGGTTATGTTACATCTGTTTGCATTTTTAAAGTAGGGATTAGATTGATGCATTGCAGGTTTTGGTTGGAAATGTGGCATTGTCTATGGCATATAGCGGTCTTTTACAACGTAAGTATGCATATTATTGCTGGCCAGTCTATTTTGCATTATATAGATACATCAGTGGCCCTAATCACTCATATTTCAATTTATACTCAGCTTCCTTGGTCGATGTGGTTATTGCACACGATGTTGCACTGGTGTTTGGTGCACTTTGCTTCTGTGCTTATTTCTTAATTGGCAGGTCTCTCTTTCCTCAATATCATCATTACATGTTCAGTAAAAGATGTACAAGGTCTATTTCCAGGAGGTAAACATCCACAATTTGACTTGAGAAGTGTTACTTAATGAAGGCTAAGACCTCGCCAATGCTGGACCAATGAACTAATCACTATACCAACATTAGTAACTTGTGGATTAATATCTAAACTTGGATGGCCACATCAGAAGAACAAAATTTGTAATATATTAACACTTGGAGTTTGTAAGTTGGCCTTGTTTAACCTTCCCATATTGTTATTCTATCTTGGAGTGAATTGGAAGATTCTAACCATTTTAACAAGTGTTTGACATAAGATGATTCAGGTTGGAGCTTCATCAGCAGTTAACCACATGTATAAATGCAGGAATCCATGTACAAAAAAAATGCCCAATACTTTGTGTTGTCCCAAAGGTTGCAGTCCCGAAGGCTGCAGAAGATATTCGGGATAACTCCACACATCAGAGTCCACGTTAGTTTAAGAAGTTATGTTGAAGGCATTTTAAATCGTTAATGTTTTAAAAAAGAAGGAAAAATATATTTTTGCGCAGAATTTTATCGGTGATGCAAACATTAGAGGTGCTTTCACAGTTTTATTATAGCCTATCAGATAGCAGGGTCCATGTTCTAAATAGTGAGGCATTCCTTTTATCAGATATTTTACTAATTAAAATGCTGCAAGGGGAATGAAGATGAAGTTGGACCAATAATGAAATGTGAACTCAAGGCATCCTAAGCTATGAGTCATTAAATTAACATAAGCTTCTTTCGAGCCCAATGATATAAGTACTTCACTCTATAGAGCATGGCACACATGTAAGACAAGGATGTGAATCTCAGGAGTGCATTTACTGTGTCTTCTCCTTCTATAGATAGGAGGAAAAGCAGGCTCCACATATACTTGCTCCCATTGTGATGCATCATGGAATTTCTTGTGGTATGTTATCTTTTCTGATAAAGACATGTGCTGTGACTAGTAAATATGGACAGCAGAAGCGTAGATCAAAGTCAGCAGTCCATAATAAGAAGTTGGAAACATTAGTGAATGAACTAAACCTGCAAGAAACACGTGCAAGCAGTAATCTTGTAGACGATGATGTAAAAAACAACAATGCTATTGGTCCGGAAGGGATTAACATGGTTTTGAGGAATGATTGGAATGAATCAGATCTATTTTCAAGCCCAAGAGAGGTGGTTGCTGCTAAGATCAAGGCCCTGCATTTGCTTGGCAGAGGGTAAATTTCATTTTGTAAATGAATGTCAATTGAGATATATATGGCAGTCAAGCAATGTGTTAACTTTGACAGAGAACAGACATCTTGAATTGATGAAGAAACTTAAGAAGAAGATGTTTTTCCATTCGGCAATTGACACAGCAATCCTGGAGATCCAAAATAGGTACGTCCATAACAAGCATTTATTGCATAAATGATTTTACAAACTCCACGTTATAAATGCAAATATATGCCCTATAGTGGTTTACGGAGTGATAAATGTTATGCTGAAGTTTTTGCCCGCTCTCATTGGAAAGGCCGAAGTTGGGGACCAAAATGCATAAAAGAGGTAGGCAAATATAGAAGCAGCAGTCCTGCCTATTTGTTTTTAATAGAATACCAACTAGAATCAGTTATTTTGTTCCAGGAGCTTAAAAGAAAAGGAGTGGCTAGTGACAATGTGCATGATGCTATTGTGTCTATTTTTCACAAAGAGTCCTCGACATGGGTCATGTCAAAGTTGGCCCAAGAACAACTATTGATGCAAGCATCAAAGCAGTGGCAGCGGGGTGGAAATATTTCAGACAAAACTAGAAAACTACGCTTAATTGGTTGATTAGGCAGGAGAGATTTCAACTGGAATGTTATTGGAAATGTATTAAAAGCTGTGATATCTCTGGAGTTAGAGCATGACGTTGGCCAACTAGAGGAGCTAGGATATGGACAACTAGATGAGCAAGGTTAGGGAGGCTATCACTATATTTGGGGTGCAAAATTGATAACATGCCAAATACTGCGTTGATCACAGTGCTCTTGGCCAGAGGAAAGTTTCTCAAGAGGAACTACCAAGGCAAGGCAGAAGAGATGTATGATTGCATTGACCCCCTTTACAACAAATATTGTGAATGTTCCATATATCACAAGAGAAATTACAAGTTTTGATTTGCCTCTAAACATATTATTGTACTTAAAAAATCAAAAACACCATTCCACTTGGACGACAATTCTTGATTTTTAAATCGCATGCATCATGTATCTGTTGGGATGGTGAATAATAATTTATTGTTTCCTCAATATTGAATAATGATATCTCCTCCTGATTATTGTCTCCTCCTTATTGTAGAATAATATATCTCCTCAATAATTCATTGTCGCCAATGTGAAACACAATCTTTTTCTTCCTTTTTTTTAGTTGACTTTGGCTTTGGCTACTACATGGAATAACAAGATTTGCCGAAATTTACTTGGATCCGGGGGATTTCACAGAGATGGAATAACAAGCTTGAGACGAAATTGGAGCTAATCCAAGGGATATTTTCAAACCATTATATCATGTTTGTTCTATCTGTAAGACCATCAAATTTCATCGCCTCTAACAAGCCCTAACCAAATTGTGAGATCTTGAGTTTTACAAATGTATTTGCTATTGCTAAGACGAAAGACATTTATAAGGTACATGCTTTGCTTGAAATGTATATCAAATGTTTATGAGAAGGGCTATGCAAAGTGCCATAAGAATGGACAGGAGCTTTCGATATATTCATGTTTGGAGCATTGAAAAAATATGGGCCTAGTGGTAGCAAATAACATGTTATTAAAATAACGAGACAAATTTTCAAGAACAGAAGAAAAAGAAAATTGCAAAAGCCATCATAGCATGCATACAATGTTGTAAAGATCACTTGCGATGCTATGGCTGCAATCATATTTGGAGCACTGTGCTTGAGAAAGCATAGGTCTAGCTGTAGCAAATAGCCTGTTATTAGCGGAATGGGGCAAATTCTCAGAAGGTATAAGAAAAACAAATTACAAAAGCCATCATACATGCATACAACATATTTGTAAAAATCATTTGCAATACCATGGTTGCAATCATGAGAGAAAAATCTAGTTGGTTTTACTTTCAAGCAAATAGCAAAAGATCCAACCAGTATAATTTCTCCGTGATTGCAAAAGTGATGGGCGGGCACCACTCTTATGAGAAGGTTTTGTCTCTTCAGAATGCAAGGTAAAACATAGACTGCACATAAAGCATGACTATGAGAAGGTTTTATCTCTTCAGAATGCAAGGTAAAGCATAGACTGCAAGTAAAGCATGACGCCTATGCTAGTGCAGAAGCATATTGGCCCATCAACAAACCAACATTGGCTTGGATGGATGCCTACTTCATTGTCGCCATGAAGCACCTGCCTCTAAGTTCATTTCTGCATTTCTTTCCCTAGTAGGACCCGTGGCCCTACATGATCAAAGCCAGCAAAAGAGGAGCTCAGAGCTAGGAAACAATTCAAGCTTTGTGTTCAAACCATTTCCAAAGCCAGGAACTAGGAGCACCATCTCACTTCTACAGGCTGGTGTGTTTTCTGTAGTTTAACAATTGGTCTTTCATGTGTAGTGAACATAATGCAGAGAGAGACTTAAAAAGGTAGAATTACCCTCCATTGAAGCCTTACAAGCATGTCTTGATCCTGCAAAGAGAAATACAAAATGCATAAGTCCACATGTTTTACATTCTATAGAGTGTAATTCTTGGAGGTGGCTTAACTTGTTATCTGTTTGATTGGCTAAATCTGTTCAAGCATCACTAGAATGATCCACGATGCAACTTGTCGGGCTTGTTTTTATTCTCAACAATCAAGCAGGAACTGACATGAGTGTGACTCAAATCAAGCAGTTCATATTCCACTAAAGCAAGAAAAGCTTGGGTTGTAATCCAAGTAAATTGATCTGATACCTATCACCATAAAAATATCCTTATTTTGCACGCAGCCGGTGTCACTCCATAATCATCTTCATTTGGGTGCCTAAGCATTTCAAAGCTCGTGGACTATACAATGCCCTTGCTTTTACGCTTAATGGCTCACACCGATATGATAGGGAATGACATAAGAGTAATTCAAATCAAGAAGTTTATATCCCACTAATGCAAGAAAAGCTTGGGTTGTAATCCAAGCAAACTGATCTTGATACCCATATCGTGACGCCATGACAGGCCGCAAGAGCTAGAGCTCCATGATAGAAGCCGCGCATCATGGTCGAGGGGAGGGGCGCCCACGCCGTATTACCGTATGTGATGTTTGCCGCGAATAAAGGACAGGAAACAATCGGTCGATCGTGTCGCCGCTGCACTTCCAACCAATAAAACGCCGCTAATGTAGTGCCTCAAAACCTATGGTAATCCCCACTTTGTCATACAAAGGGGTTCCGCATATTCCCCAAATGCCATCGGACACGTGATTCTTTTGTCAAGGTCCCATTTCGATGCCCAAAGTAAGGTTCATATCACCCTAACCTCCACCCCCGCCCAATGCAACACTCATATATTAATACATATTCTTCAAGATGCCACTAAAGTTCAATTACTACAATTAAAATTCTAACTCAAATCCATCTATCTAGCCTTGTTCTCAACCCCAGCTCGCTAGCTTTTTTTTGTAGTAATCATATATATAGGAAGGACATAAAGCTTGCATGCAATTGTGCATATAACTAAATGTGATGCATCCTCGCCAACATTTTATGGGTGCTAAGTTTATTGTATCACCACAAACAAGTGATTGTGTCTCCGCTTAACATCCTAAGGTCGAGAAATATAACCGCCTATGAGAACAATGGATATTTGTAAAAAATCATTTTCAATACTATGGTTGCAATCATGAGAGAAAAATCTAGTTGGTTTTACTTTCAAGCAAATAGCAAAGGATCCAACCAAGATAATTTCTAAGCAAATGTGAAATATCCATGATTGCAAAAAGTGATAGCGGTGCACCACTCTTATGAGAAGGTTTTGTCTCTTCAGAATGCAAGGTAAAGCATAGACTGCACGTAAAGCATGACTATGAGAAGGTTTTGTCTCTTCAGAATGCAAGGTAAAGCATAGACTGCAAGTAAAGCATGACGCCTATGCTAGTGCAGAAGCATATTGGCCCATCAACAAACCAACGTTGGTTTGGATGGATGCCTACTTCATTGTCGCCATGAAGCACCTGCCTCTAAGCTCATTTCTGTATTTTTTTTCCTTAGTAGGACCCGTGGCCCTATATGATCAAAGCCAGCAAAAGAGAAGCTCAAAGCTAGGAAACAGTTCAAGCTTTGTGTTCAAACCATTTCCAAAGCCAGGAACTAGGAGCACCATCTCACTTCTACAGACTGGTGTATTTTCTATAGTTTAACAATTGGTTTTTCATGTGTAGTGAACATAATGCAGACTAAAAAGGTAGAATTACCCTCCATTGAAGCCTTACAAGCATGTCTTGATCCTGCAAAGAGAAATACAAAATGCATAAGTCCACATGTTTTACATTCTATAGAGTGTAATTCTTGCAGGTGGCTTAACGTGTTATCTGTTTGATTGGGTAAATCCGTTCAAGCATCACCAAAATGATCCATGATGCAACTTGTCGGGCTTGTTTTTATTCTCAACAATCAAGCAGGAACTAACATGAGAGACTCAAATCAAGCAGTTCATATTCCACTAATGCAAGAAGAGCTTGGGTTATAATCCAAGTAAATTGATCTGATACCTATCACCGTAAAAATATCCTTATTTTGCATGCACTCAATGCAGACGGTGTCTTTGAAACTCCATAATCATCGTCATTTGGGTGCCTAAGAATTTCAAAGCTCGTACTTATACAATGCCCTTGCTTTTACGTTTAATGGCCTATCAATGATATGCTAGGAATGACATGAGAGTAATTCAAATCAAGAAGTTTATATATCGATGCAAGAAAAGCTTGGGTTGTAATCCAAGTAAACTGATCTGATACCTATTATCGTACGCCATGACAGGCCACAAGAGCTAGAGCTCCATGATAGAAGGCACGCAATCATGGTCGTGAGGAGGGCATCCACGCCTGGGCTACTGTATGTGATGCTGTCGCGAATAAATGACAGGAAACAACTGTCGATCGTGTCGCCAATCATGATGGCAGACTTCCAGCCGAATAAAATGCTGCTAATGTAGCTGCTTCAAAACCTATGGTAATCCCCACTTTGTCATACAAGGGGGTTCCATACATTCCCCAAATGCCATCGGGACGCAGATTCTTTTTGTCAAGGTCCCATTTTGGGATGCCCAGTGTAAGGTTCATATCACCCTAACCTCCACCCCCGGACGCCCAATGTAACACTCATATATTAATACATATTCTCTTCGCATGCCACTAAAGTTCAATTACTACAATCAAAATTCAAACTCAAATCCATCTATCTAGCCTTGTTCTCAATCCTGCAGTTCTGCTAGTTTTTTTTTGGTAGTAATCATATATATAGGAAGGACATAAAGCTTGCATGCAATTGTGCATATAACTAAATGCATCCTCGCGCACATTTTATGGGTGCTAAGTCTTGTTGTATCACCACAAACAAGTGATTGTGTTTCCGGCGAACATCCTAAGGTCGAATATTACTTAAGCTGCCACCGTGAGAAGCAATGGAGCGTTTAGAAAAGTGGACACAATCAAATAATTACCTCAAAATCAAACCGGATAGAATCTTGCATTAATTTCACCAAGGCCAGTAGACTTCTCATGGCATACTTTGTTGTATCAAGAGTAATAACGTTGAACTTCATCGAGTGTCCCATCTTTTTATCTCCTGACCACTGAAGCTTTGATTTGAAGGGCATAATAATTTATCTTTATGATCAGAAGCTACAGTCTGACACACTTGAGGATAAAATAAACGGCTTGAAAAGGATGTGGTTAGATATGTGGCACAAATTGATTCGTTGAATGCAACATAAGTTGCATCCACATTAAGAGAATTGCACTTTAGGCCCAGATTCCACTGCCGGAAGTGGCAGTTACCTTTGTGGCATCAAATGCCTTAAAGAAATATCCACCCTAACATGATGTATGATTTCACTACGGCAAAGGTAGTTCTTCCACAACAAGATCTACTCCGTTGTTTTGATTCGTGTCAAGATCCAGAGAGTGGCAATTGTTCTTTGCTTGCAAAAGGGAGGAAGAATCGACGATTAAGTAGCTATTTATAGCATCCACATCCTTATCCGAAGCAAAATCCGATGCTCAAATACCTCCCTTAGTGGAATCAGAGAGAAGAAGATAAACTTTGGGCCTTAGTGAAAATTCAAGGGGAGTCATCCCCGCCTCCGCGCTAATACGCATCGGCAGGGATTCCTTCCCTGAAATTTGCACTAAAGTGCAATCCTCTTACACAAAATATTTGGAAGTTTTTTTGCTGAGAAGATGAGAGAGCCATTTTTTGAAAGGGCCCATTCAACACCTCACCTTTCTTTGGGTAGTCTGAGCTTTCAAATAGAGGCAAATGAGAATGAAGAATGCGAAGCCCTAAACACCTGTGGCCGTGGAATTAGGGATCCATCATAAATGCAATTGATCCATAGGAATTCGGTTTGCCGTATTATATTCTATCGTGACGTCACTCTTTTTGCATTTTTAGCTATTTTCTTGAGTACAAGTGTTGTGCTCGGGTTTTTTGTTTGGGGACGAAAATATTAGCCTCATTCAAAAAAATGGCATTGCTTTATATATGTAGTGAGTAGTGAAAAAGCTTTTCGGACACTTTCATCTCACTATATAAATAACAAAGCTTGCATGCACTTGTGCATATAACTAAATGCATCCTCGCGCACATTTTATGGGTGCTAAGTTTTGTTGTATCACCACAAACAAGTTTGCAGAATAAAATTATACATGGGTAGGTTGCAGTCATAATTTCGTATTAGCTTGGAAGTAATCAGGTTACTGTCTCCCAGCATTGCAAGTTTTGCTAGCAGAACTTAAATTAAGAGCATGATAAGCAATTTCTATTACCACCTACAAACAAAACAAAATATGTGCAACGAAATATCCAAGGTATTTCACTTAAGCCGCTTGGACAGATATCTTTTGGGCAGCGAGGTGATACAACTGCACCGTCAAATGCAAACAACTCCTTATTTGCTAGGTTCTACTCTCACGTCAGACTAGATTGTGTTTCTGGCGAACATCCTAAGGTCAGAATATTACTTAACTGTCTGTGAGAAGCAATCGAACGTCTAGAAGCAGTGGACACAATCAAATAATTACCTCAAAATCAAACTGGATAGAATCTTGCATTAATTTCACCAAGGCCAGTAGACTTCTCATGGCATACTTCGTTGTATCAAAAGTAATAACGTTGAACTTCATCTAGTGTCCCATCTTTTTATCTCCTGACCACTGAAGCTTTGATTTGAAGGGCATAATAATTCATCTTTATAATCAGAAGCTACAGTCTGACACACTTGAGGATAAAATAAACGGCATATATGTAGTTTTTGTGTTCTGTTCTATTCTATGCTCTTTACCTGGCCCGATGTGTATTTTCAAGATTACAAAACAAGGTTTTCACTTGGCAATCCCGCGCAATGTGACCTGGCCTTCCACAAGTATAACATAGTCCAGCACGTCCGTTTCCATTTCGGCACTCACGAGCAAAATGGCCAATCTGGAGAAACCACTAAATCAAATTAACTGTACGTGGACATCATCTTCAACAGATAATCAGCGTTGGGAAAGTCTCAGAAAAAATGCATGACCTCAAAACTAATCTTTCCAACTACACCACAAATTTCACTAACTTCTTCACACAGCCCCAGGCCTTCGTGATCTTTCACAAAGTTATCCTCATGACTAACCTTTCCGCAGGTGTAACATTTGATGGCACTTGTTGCATCATTATGCCCCTGATATACATGATGGGAGTACGTTCTTCGCATCTGGGGGCCAAACGAATTGCCTGCTTCTCTCTCCCTTGCAGTAATGGCCTACATATTTGCTACAAATATTATCACATATAGAACTTCTGAAATATGGAGTTTCTGCAACATTCCAATATAAAATCAACCTGAGAAGATGAAACCACTTCTTCGTTCCTGTTATCTTTCAGCGCAACAGTTATCCTCTAAAAACAGTATTGCCTAGTTAGTATAAATGTTACACAGTCAAATTATACCAAAAAGCAGCACCTCAAAAGATTCTCTAATGTCCAACAACGGCTCAGGTTGGCAAGCTTTGTTATCTTCTTTCCTTCTATCATCTCCATGAAGAACTACAAGAACAAAGGTGAAGACTTAAATGATCAAAGACATCTGTTGTGCCTGTGTATAAAATTGCATTTAATGAAGATCTCCTTATGCTTGCACTTACTTAAGGGACCTTATACCTTTTCTCCTCACATCAGATTTTGTTGTAGCTCGTGTACGACGAGCATCAGCACCCCTGGCGTGTTTCTCTTCAAGGACTAACTTCCGTTTTCCTTCCTCCGGCCAGGGCTGCAAAAGGTTGCTCCAAATATTTAAATAACAGTCTTAAAAATGTCATAGATAGCATAACATTACCTGACGGTAAGTTCTAATGCGGTATAGGTTTCTTCCTTTATTAGCAATGGATGCAAAGGATGCAATGCCTTGGAACCCTTGCTCCATAGGACTTCTATCTTGAAACCAAGCAATCAACAATTGAAATTGCCTAATGAGTATACACACCTAGGTAGTCGGATCCTCTTTAGATCAACCAAGAAGAGACATAAATATTAATACTAGGCTTACAGTAAATGTATGTTGCTGCTTTGAGGCACCATAGCTTTCTTTCACAACTCGCCTCGCAATGACCCGCTCCCCAATAAAAGAACCTTTGGAACTTCTTGATGCCGGATCATATCCTCGAAGAACCATATTCATACCATGTAATTAAAACCAGAATTTATAAGTACACACACATCAGCCGAGAAGAGGAGTTCCCATGCAAATGGAGAGTTGTTGGTTTGCAACCATACAATGGGCAGCTAGTGATGCTAGACAACTATCATAATGAAAAAGATGGGAGGTGGACTTTTAAGACATTCTCTTCTAACCAGATGCCCATCTACTTGGTGAACAACTTTTAAATATATATGCCTTGTATAATAAATACAAGTAATGTCTTAGAGTGTCTCCTTGACCGATTATTGTCAAAACCATGCAAGCTCCTTTACACAAACTCTTAGGATTTAGCAAGATAGAGAAGTCGAGGTAAAGTAGAGTCCAATTACTTAAACCTGACATAAGCTGTTGATATTAAATGGCAATAAAAGCCGCCGGAACTAGTTGGATAACCGGTCCCATATCTAGATTCTTTAAGCTTTTGTTGCTATACGGGGATCTTGCCAATTTATAATGGAACCATTTGCTAGTAAATCGACACCGATTGATTTAACTTATGGCTAGAACTAATATGCATATTATGTTAATGCACTTCAATGATTATTGGCCAAGACATGCAATGCATGAATAATTTGCATCCTTTTTCTTGAACCGACATCTTGAGAATAACTTCATATTAAGGATGGCACTTGTTTAGTTTGATCTATTTGAAATACCATGCATATTACACCTATTCACTCCAAGTTCAATGTGATTATTAATTATCATGTGCCTACATTGATTTTTCCATCCATACGCTTTTCGCATTAAGCCCAACAAATACATAATGCGCACCCGTAAAATGATGTCTTCCAAACGTAAAAGAGCGTCAAAATCTCCCAAACATGCCTGAATGAAAGGTGAGCTAGACAACATGGATAATTCCACTCCACTTAATCCTCTTGGACAATAAACATCTTGTAAGTATTGTACAACTGATAAGTCCCACCAATTTCTTCCACCAACAGTCTTTTAGTTGCAAATTAGTGATCTTGAATGTGATACACATAATGGTTGTAAGAAGCAAATTTTATAGACGCTATTTTCTAATTAGAAAAGGACAAGGAATGTAAACGACGAAGTTACCTTTAAGATATACTTTTTGTGTAAAAGAACGACATCATCCCCGACAAACGCCGCCTTCAATACAAGGCAGTTACAACTTTTGGTGAACTTCATTGTACAACCAGAAAAAATAATAAGTGCCAAACCTGTACAATCTATAGTAAACGATGATTTTCCATATTTTTCTTCACCGCGTCCACTTTTAATTCTATCAAAACTTAAAATACATTACCCATAGTTTTGATTTTTTTTTTCTTATGATTTCTATGGTTTAACCTTTGAATGTCTTTCAAAAACTTGGACATGCAAAAGAATAGAATAGATTTTTTATCATCCACGGAGACCAATTGGCCTATGGGACCCAAACGAAAAGAGAGCAGCAAGCGTATTACAGTCAGGATTAAAAAACCCCGCCCCGAAGGGTTTTCGAGGGAAAAACCTTAGCAGTAATAAGTATCTTTGGTACATCGCACAATTGTATAGGACAATTTATCTTTGTCCTAGAGGACGAATCGAAGTTGTGCATCCATAACCTCCTTGAGGTATGACCCCAACAAGCCCACGGACGTCGTATTCAATAACTCATGCAACGACTGGCCAGTCACTAGTAACCGAACATATCGCACTCGGATATGGGCAAACGTTGGGCAGATCTGGAGTGCATGACATTCATCTTCAATGGCGCCCTGGTGCCAACACTGACAGATGGCAAACCAAAATTTTGCCCTTCAAATTGAATGGCAAGTTGAAAACTTACCATTCAAAAAAATACTAGGTTCCATTCAAATTTAGAGCTTGCTATGAAGGAGGCTTTGTTTTAAGACGGGAGACTAGGTTTCGATCCAAGTAAGGTATTAATTCACTACACCTGAAGTCACAAACCTGTAATTGCTCTGCATATTAAATCTAGTCTAAGACTATAAACTCTGCAGCTGAGGTGATAAAAATAAGCTAACCAGAAAATATTTCACAGTAATTTCATCGACGCCTTCATCTCCGGCCGAATAGCTCCAGCTTCGTTGAAAATTCGACCTGGCATGCAATGCCGATTTTGGATTTGAGTTCTTTTTTTTTTCACCACAAAACACCTCTACAAAAGGAAGGATCTGAGCAAACAAAGCCCTATTTGGGATTCCGATTAGGATTTTGCTTTGATTGACACAAATCCAGCCAACAAATTGGCGTTGAAGCCTTTAAAAACGTAAATGCAACTTATGTTGCATTCAGCCCCCTAGACCTATCTTGTGTTGCCACGTGTCTTATATTCTTTTCCAGGAAAGTTAACCTACTTTACATTCTGAATATTTACTTCACATTCTGAATGACATTCCGATATTTCATTCTGTTTTTGCATTCTATGTAGCATTCTAATTTTCATTCTGCAAAAGCAAGAAAGAATGGTCGATTGGTCGATGTACCAGTTTCCATTCAGCAAAACCAAGAAAGAATGGTCGAAAATTAATAAATTTTAGTATTTGTTAGCATTTTTACAATGGATTTCAAGATAGTGCTCCTATATCAGGACACCTGTAACTCAAATCTGAAATCTATAACATGCACTTGGAATGTGGTTCATTCTCGAAAAAAGCAGAAGCTATAATGTAGACCTGCACAAACAAACAAGAAAGCAGGCGAACATTAGAGAAAGATGGCAAATACAAAGTCTTAAAGAAAGAAATAGAAAACATGGAGCTTCAAAAGGAGTAAAACCTACCAGACAAATGACAGGAGCAAAATCTTCCTGAAGACACAAATGCAAGTAGATAATAGGCGTCAGATCTAACAAAATGTGCAAGAAACATCAAGCTCTGGAAAAAAGAACATCGGAGGATCTACCGCCTTTGCCGTGGTCACAAGATCACTGGCGCCTGCACAACAGAGTAGCCCATAGACAGTACCAAGAAAAAAATCAAGCAAAAACCAAGATCGACGGCCTGGCGCCACGGCGGCATGGCTCTGCCATGGGCAGGGAAAGAGAGAAGAAGAAATGGTCAATAACTGGGCTTGAAAAGGATGTGGTTAGACACGTGGCACAAACTGATTCGCTGAATGCAACATAAGTTGCATCCACATTTTAAGGTGATTTTCCACTAGAGTGGTGTCTCATATTTTATCATTTCTATTGGGCCACATAAGCAAATAAGAAAGAAACGTTTTTCTACTTTTAAAAATAAGACATGTCCCATTTAGTTTTGGATAGGTTCGGTTCCTCCTTTTAAGGGGAATGGAGTCTTATTTTATACCGGGGGATTTCCCCCGGTATAAAATAAGGCAGTGTCACATATGTTAAAAATTTCATTAAAATAAGACATGTCTTTTTTTTTTTGGGTTTTCCACTAGCATTTTGATGGCGTCTTATTTTATGACACCTTATAATGGAAAAACAACTTCAATTTTATGTGTCGTATTTTTTTATTTGGAGTCATAAACGGTGTCATATCTCAATGTGACAGTTATTTTATGACTATAGTAGAAAATCACCCTTATTTTATGGCGGGGGAAATCCCCCGGAATAAAATAAGATTGTATTTACAATCCAAACCTATTCCCAACCTAAATAAGACATGTCTTATTTTGATAGTGGAAAAGTGATTTTCTTTTAGGACAATAGGTGGCCAAACATGATTTGATAAAATATGTGACTTTTAGAAATACGACTACCATGGAAAAAGGGCCTAAGAGAATTGCACTTTAATGAAAATTCACGGGGAGTCATTCCCGCCTCCACGCTGACGCGCATCGACAGGGATTCCTCCCCTGGAATTTGCACTAAAGTGCAATTCTCTTATACGGAAGATTTGGAAGTTTTTTTGCTGAGAAGATGAGAGAACCATTTTTTGAAAGGGCCCATTCAACACCTCACCTTTCTTTGGGTAGTCTGAGCTTCCAAAAAGAGGCAAATGAGAATGAAGAATGCGAAGCCCTAAACGCCTGTGGCTGTGGAATTAGGGATCCGTCATAAATGCAATTGATCCATAGGAATTCGGTTTGCCGTATTATATTCGATCGTGACGTCACTCTTTTTGCATTTTTAGTTATTTTCTTGAGTACACATGTTATGCTCAGTTTTTTTGTTTGGGACGAAAATATTAGCCTCATTCAAAAAATGACATTGCTTTATATATGTAGTGAGTAGTGAAAAAGCTTTAGGACACTTTCATCTCACAATATAAATATATACAAAGCTTGCATGCAATTGTGCATATAACTAAATGCATGGGTGTGCTAAGTTTTGTTGTATCACCACAAACAAGTTTTTTTAGAATAAAATTATACATGGGTAGGTTGCAGTCATAATTTCGTACTAGCTTGGAAGTAATCAGGTTACTGTCTCCCAGCATTGCAAGTTTTGCTAGCAGAACTTAAATTAAGAGCATGATAAGCAATTTCTATCTACAAACAAAACAAAATATGTGCAACAAGATATCCAAGGTATTTCACTTAAGCCGCTTGGACAAATATCTTTTGGGCAGCGAGGTGATACAATTGCACCGTCAAATGCAAACAACTCCTTATTTGCTAGGTTCTACTCTCATGTCAGACTAGATTTTTGTTTCTGGCCAACATCCTAAGGTCATGATCAGAATATTACCTAACTGTCTGTGCAGATAATCAGCGTTGGGAAAGTCTCAGAAAAAATGCATGACCTCAAAACTAATCTTTCCAACTACACCAGAAATTTCACAAACTTCTTCACACAGCCCCAGGCCTTCGTGATCTTTTACAAAGTTATACTCATGACTAATCTTTCCGCAGGTGTAACATTTGATGGCACTTGTTGCATCATTATGCCCCCGATATACATGATGGGAGTCACGTTCTTCGTGACCGGGGCCAACAGATTATTGCTTCTCTCTCCCTTGCACTAATGGCCTACATATTTGCTACAAATATTATCACATATAGAACTTCAAATATGGAGGTAAGCAACATTCCAATATAAAAATCAACACGAGAAGATGAAACCACTTCTTCGTTCTGTTATCTTTCAATACAACAGTTATCCTCTAAAAACAAGTATTGTCTAGTTAGTATAAATGTTACACGGTCAAATTATACCAAAAAAGCACCTCAAAAGATTCTCTAATGTCCAACAACGGCTCGGGTTGGCAAGCTTTGTTATCTTCTTTCCTTCTATCATCTCCATGAAGAACTACAAGAACAAAGGTGAAGACTTAAATGATCAAAAACATCTTGTGCATGTGTATAAAATTGCATTTAATGAAGATCTCCTTATGCTTGCACTTACTTAAGGGACCTTATACCTTTTCTCCTCACATCAGATTTTGTTGTAGCTCGGGTAATGCGACGAGCATCAGCACCGGGCGTGTTTTTCTTCAAGGACTAACTTCCGTTTTTCCTTCCTCCGGCCGGAGCTGCAAAGGTTGCTCCAAATATTTAAATAACAGATCTTAAAAATGTCATAGATAGCATAACATTACCTGAAGGTAAGTTCTAATGCGGTATAGGTTTCTTCCTTTATTAGCAATGGATGCAAAGGATGCAATGCCTTGGAACCCTTGCTCCATAGGACTTCTATCTTGAAACCAAGCAATCAACAATTGAAATTGCCTAATGAATATACACACCTAGGTAGTCGGATCCTCTTTAGATCAACCAAGAAGAGACATAAATATTAATACTAGGCTTACGGTAAATGTATGTTCTTTGCTTTGAGGCACCATAGCTTTTCTTTCACAACTTCATGCAATGACCCCCCCCAATAAAAGAACCTTTGGAACTTCTTGATGCGGATCATATCTGAAGAACCATATTCATACCATGTAATTAAAACCAGAATTTATAAGTACACACACATCAGCCCGAGAAGAGGAGTTCCCATGCAAATGGAGAGTTGTTAGTTTGCAACCATACAATGGGCAGCTAGTGATGCTAGACAACTATCATAATGAAAAAGATGGGAGGTGGACTTTTAAGACATTCTCTTCTAACCAGATGCCCATCTACTTGATGAACAACTTTAAATATATATGCCTTGTATAATACATTAAATACAAGTAATGTCTTAGAGTGTCTCCTTGAAGTTATTATTGTCAAAACCATGCAAGCTCCTTTACACAAACTCTTAGGACTGCACAGAGAAGTCCGGGTAAAGTAGAGTCCAATTACTTAAAACCCGACATAAGCTTTGTTGATATTAAATGGCAATAAAAGCCTAGGCAGAACTAGCGGATAACCGGTCCCATATCTAGATTCTTTAAGCTTTTGTTGCTATATCTGGGATCTTGCCAATTTATAAAGGTTGAAGATGGAACCATTTGCTAGTAGCCGACACCACGATTGATTTAACTTATGGCTAGAACTAATATGCATATTATGTTAATGCACTTCAACGATTATTGGCATTACATGCAATGCATGAATAATTTGCATCCTTTTTCTTGAACCTGACATCTTGAATAACTTCATATTAAGGATGGCACTTGTTTAGTTTGATCTATTTGAAATACCATGCATATTACACTTATTCACTCCAAGTTCAATGTGATTATTAATTATCATGTGTCTACATTGATTTTCCATCCATACGCACTCGCATTAAGCCCAACAAATACATAACCTGCACCCAGAAATGATGTCTTCCAAACGTAAAAGAGTCAAAATCTGCCTGAATGAAAGGTGAGCTAGACAACAGGGATAATTCCACTCCACTTAATCCTCTTGGACAATAAACATCTTGTAAGTATTATACAACTGATAAGTCCCACCAATTTCTTCCACCAACAGTCTTTTAGTTGCAAATTAGTGATCTTGAATGTGATACACATAATGGTTGTAAGAAGCAGATTTTATAGACGCTATTTTCTAATTAGAAAAGGACAAGGAATGTAAACGACGAAGTTACCTTTCGTATACTTTTTGTGTAAAAAGAACGACATCATCCCGACAAACGTCGCCTTCAATACAAGACAGTTACAACTTTTGGTGAACTTCATTGTACAACCAGGAAAAATAATAATAAGATAAGATAAGATAATTGGTATTAACGTCCGCGGGGGCCTAAGTAGGCCATGGGACAAAATTACATGTTTGCATATCACAGTGAAATTGTCTTTTTAGATAGCCTCTCGCTTGTCTATGCTTTCCAAGAGTTCCTTCACAAATGCACACACTCCACGAATTGTTGAAGAACAACCAAAGAAAACAGGTAAGGTTGAGCACCAATTCAAATGGGAGAACCGTGTCCTGAGGTTGTTGTATTTTGGGCAGCGGAAGATCACATGTGCTTCATCTTCTATTTCTTGTAGGTCGCATGTGCACAGGCGTTCTTCCCTTGGGATCCCTTGCCATCTACCTTTCTCAATAATAAGTGCCAAACCTGTACAATCTATAGTAAACGATGATTTTCCATATTTTTCTTCATCGCGTCCACTTTTAATTCTGTCATAATACCATTTGTTTCACTTGAGCAATAGAAATTGAGCAGCATACCACCTTCAATAAAAAGGCAAATGATGACTGTGAATAGGGGTAACATGATACTCAATGTGTTCTTGAATGCGTTCAATCAGAACTTTCTTTGTTCTTAAAGCGCCAGTCTATGTTTTCATGAGATAAGCTTTTAATGATCGATTTTCAGCCTTTCCAGATCACCACCTAACCTCAATATGCCAACAATTTAACAATGGCCAGAATGGGGATTGATATCCATCCTTATGAAGTTAGCAGCATAAAGAAAGGGCTCCTTGCTCGAATAAAAGCTAAGACCTTAAAGGTAATAAAGGCGGAGGAGGAGGAGGAGGAGGAGGGGGAGGAGGAGGAGGCCAACTGTGTTAAAGAGTCTCCGGGGGGGCCTCATTGTGGGTACCCCTATGGGTCATTGTATTTTCACTCATTCAGCTCAATGGAACTCCACTTGACTTCATTGCTTTGCAAAGGACCTTTCCCTAGAAGGAATGACTAGTGACAATGTGCATGATGCTATTGTGTCTATTTTTCACAAAGAGTCCTCTACATGGATCATGTCAAAGTTGGCCCTAGAACAACTATTGATGCAAGCATCAAAGCAGTGGCAGCGGGGTGGAAATATTTTAGAAAACTACGCTTAATTGGTTGGTTAGGTAGGAGAGGTTTCAACTGGAATGTTATTGGAAATGTATTAAAAGCTGTGACATCTCTGGAGGTAGAGCATGACGTTGGCCAACTAGAAGAGCTAGGATATGGACAACTAGATGAGCAAGATTAGGGAGGCTATCACCATATTTGGGGTGCAAAATTGATAACATGTCAAATACTGCGTTGATCGCAGTGCTCTTGGCCAGAGGAAAGTTTCTCAAGGGGAACTACCAAGGTAGAAGAGATGTATGATTGCACCCCCTTTACAACAAATATTGTGAATGTTCCATGTATTACAAGAGAAAATTACAAGTTTTGATTTGCCTCTAAACATATTATTGTACTTAAAAAATCGAAAACACCATTCCACTTGGACGACAATTCTTGATTTTTAAATTGCATGCATGATCATGTATCTGTTGGGATGGTGAATAATAATTTATTGTCTCCTCAATATTGAAGAATGATATCTCCTCCTTATTATTGTCTCCTCCTTATTGTAGAATAATATATCTCCTCAATAATTTATTGTCGCCAATGTGAAACACAATCTTTTTCTTCCCTTTTTTTTTTTAGATTTGCCGAAATGTACTTGGATCTGGGGGGTTTCACAGAGATGGAATAACAAAACTTGAGATGAAATTGGAGTTATGGCTGATCCGAGGGATATTTTCAAACCATTATATCATGTTTGTTTCTATCTGTAAGACCATCAAATTTCATCGCCTCTGACAAGCCCTAACCAAATTGTGAGATCTTGAGTTTTACAAATGTATAGACGAAAGACATTTACAAGGTACGTGATTTGCTTGAAATGTATATCAAATGTTTATGAGAAGGGCTATGCAAAGTGCCATGAGAATGGAGAGGAGCTTTCGATATATTCATGTTTGGAGCATTGAAAAAATATGGGCCTAGTGGTAGCAAATAACATGTTATTAGAATAACGAGACAAATTTTCAAGAACAGAAGAAAAAGAAAATTGCAAAAGCCATCATAGCATGCATACAACGTTGTAAAAATCACTTGCGATGCTATGGCTGCAATCATATTTGGAGCACTGTGCTTGAGAAAGCATGGGTCTAGCTGTACCAAATAGCCTGTTATTAGCGGACTCGGGCAAATTCTCAGGAGGTATAAGAAAAACAAATTACAAAAGCCATCATACATGCATATAATATATTTGTAAAAATCATTTGGAATACTATGGTCGCAATCATGAGAGAAAAATCTAGTTGATTTTACTTTCAAGCAAATAGCAAAGGATCCAACCAGTATAATTTCTAAGCAAATGTGAAATATTCGTGATTGCAAAAGTGATGGACGGGCACCACTCTTATGAGAAGGTTTTGTCTCTTCAGAATGCAAGGTAAAGCATAGACTGCAAGTAAAGCATGATGCCTATGCTAGTGCAGAAGCATATTGGCCCATCAACAAACCAACATTGGTTTGGATGGATGCCTACTTCATTGTCGCCTTGAAGCACCTGCCTCTAAGTTCATTTCTGCATTTCTTTCCTTAGTAGCCCGTGGCCCTACATGATCAAAGTCAAAGGAGCTCAGAACTAGGAAACGATTCAAGCTTTGTGTTCAAACCATCTCCAAAGCCAGGAACTAGGAGCACCATCTCACTTCTACAGGCTGGTGTGTTTTCTGTAGTTTAACAATTGGTTTTTTATGTGTAGTGAACATAATGCAGAGAGAGACTTAAAAAGGTAGAATTACCCTCCATTGAAGCCTTACAAGCATGTCTTGATCCTGCAAAGAGAAATACAAAATGCATAAGTCCACATGTTTTACATTCTATAGAGTGTAATTCTTGGAGGTGGCTTAACGTGATATCTGTTTGATTGGCTAAATCCGTTCAGGCATCACCAGAATGATCCACGATGCAACTTGTCGGGCTTGTTTTTATTCTCAACAATCAAGCAGGAACTGAATGAGAGTGACTCAAATCAAGCAGTTCATATTCCACTAATGCAAGAAAAGCTTGGGTTGTAATCCAAGTAAATTGATCTAAAGCTTGGGTTGTAATCCAAGTAAATTGATCTGATACCTATCACCATAAAAATATGCTTATTTTCCACGCAGCCGGTGTCTTTGAAACTCCATAATCATCTTCATTTGGGTGCCTAAGCATTTCAAAGCTCGTACTTATACAATGCCCTTGCTTTTACGTTTAATGGCCTATCACTGATATGATAGGAATGACATGAGAGTAATTCAAATCAAGAAGTTTATATCCCACTAATGCAAGAAAAGCTTGGGTTGTAATCCAAGTAAACTGATCTGATACCTATTATCGTACGCCATGACAGGCCACAAGAGCTAGAGCTCCATGATAGAAGGCAACGCAATCATGGTCGTGAGGAGGGCGTCCACGCCTGGGCTACTATATGTGATGCTGTCGCGAATAAAGGACAGGAAACAACTGTCGATCGTGTCGCCAATCATGATGGCGGACTTCCAGCCGAATAAAACGCTGCTAATGTAGCTGCTTCAAAACCTATGGTAATCCCCACTTTGTCATACAAGGGGGTTCCATACATTCCCCAAATGCCATCGGGACGCAGATTCTTTTTGTCAAGGTCCCATTTCGGGATGCCCAATGTAAGGTTCATATCACCCTAACCTCCACCCCCGGACGCCCAATGTAACACTCATATATTAACACATATTCTCTTCGCATGCCACTAAAGTTCAATTACTACAATTAAAATTCGAACTCAAATCCATCTATCTAGCCTTGTTCTCAACCCTGCAGTTCTGCTAGTTTTTTTTTTTTGTAGTAATCATATATATAGGAAGGACATAAAGCTTGCATGCAATTGTGCATATAACTAAATGTGATGCATCCTCGCGCACATTTTATGGGTGCTAAGTTTTATTGTATCACCACAAACAAGTGATTGTGTCTCTGGCGAACATCCTAAGGTCAGAAATATAACTGTCTATGAGAACAATGGATATTTGTAAAAATCATTTTCAATACTATGGTTGCAATCATGAGAGAAAAATCTAGTTGGTTTTACTTTCAAGCAAATAGCAAAGGATCCAACCAGTATAATTTCTAAGCAAATGTGAAATATCCATGATTGCAAAAGTGATAGCAGGCACCACTCTTATGAGAAGGTTTTGTCTCTTCAGAATGCAAGGTAAAGCATAGACTGCACGTAAAGCATGACTATGAGAAGGTTTTGTCTCTTCAGAATGCAAGGTAAAGCATAGAGATCGCAAGTAAAAGCATGACGCCTATGCTAGTGCTGTGTATATATTGGCCCATCAACAAACCAACGTTGGTTTGGATGGATGCCTACTTCATTGTCGCCATGAAGCACCTGCCTCTAAGCTCATTTCTGTATTTTTTTTCCTTAGTAGGACCCGTGGCCCTATATGATCAAAGCCAGCAAAAGAGAAGCTCAAAGCTAGGAAACAGTTCAAGCTTTGTGTTCAAACCATTTCCAAAGCCAGGAACTAGGAGCACCATCTCACTTCTACAGACTGGTGTATTTTCTATAGTTTAACAATTGGTTTTTCATGTGTAGTGAACATAATGCAGACTAAAAAGGTAGAATTACCCTCCATTGAAGCCTTACAAGCATGTCTTGATCCTGCAAAGAGAAATACAAAATGCATAAGTCCACATGTTTTACATTCTATAGAGTGTAATTCTTGCAGGTGGCTTAACGTGTTATCTGTTTGATTGGGTAAATCCGTTCAAGCATCACCAAAATGATCCATGATGCAACTTGTCGGGCTTGTTTTTATTCTCAACAATCAAGCAGGAACTAACATGAGAGACTCAAATCAAGCAGTTCATATTCCACTAATGCAAGAAGAGCTTGGGTTATAATCCAAGTAAATTGATCTGATACCTATCACCGTAAAAATATCCTTATTTTGCATGCACTCAATGCAGACGGTGTCTTTGAAACTCCATAATCATCGTCATTTGGGTGCCTAAGAATTTCAAAGCTCGTACTTATACAATGCCCTTGCTTTTACGTTTAATGGCCTATCAATGATATGCTAGGAATGACATGAGAGTAATTCAAATCAAGAAGTTTATATCCCACTGATGCAAGAAAAGCTTGGGTTGTAATCCAAGTAAACTGATCTGATACCTATTATCGTACGCCATGACAGGCCACAAGAGCTAGAGCTCCATGATAGAAGGCACGCAATCATGGTCGTGAGGAGGGCATCCACCGGCTATCTTGTATGTGATGTCGCGAATAAATGGCCGTGAAACAATCATCGATCGGGTCGCCAATCATGATGGCAGACTTCCAGCCGAATAAAATGCTGCTAATGTAGCTGCTTCAAAACCTATGGTAATCCCCACTTTGTCATACAAGGGGGTTCCATACATTCCCCAAATGCCATCGGGACGCAGATTCTTTTTGTCAAGGTCCCATTTTGGGATGCCCAGTGTAAGGTTCATATCACCCTAACCTCCACCCCCGGACGCCCAATGTAACACTCATATATTAATACATATTCTCTTCGCATGCCACTAAAGTTCAATTACTACAATCAAAATTCAAACTCAAATCCATCTATCTAGCCTTGTTCTCAATCCTGCAGTTCTGCTAGTTTTTTTTTGGTAGTAATCATATATATAGGAAGGACATAAAGCTTGCATGCAATTGTGCATATAACTAAATGCATCCTCGCGCACATTTTATGGGTGCTAAGTCTTGTTGTATCACCACAAACAAGTGATTGTGTTTCCGGCGAACATCCTAAGGTCAGAATATTACTTAACTGTCTGTGAGAAGCAATGGAACGTTTAGAAGCAGTGGACACAATCAAATAATTACCTCAAAATCAAACTGGATAGAATCTTGCATTAATTTCACCAAGGCCAGTAGACTTCTCATGGCATACTTTGTTGTATCAAGAGTAATAACGTTGAACTTCATCGAGTGTCCCATCTTTTTATCTCCTGACCACTGAAGCTTTGATTTGAAGGGCATAATAATTTATCTTTATGATCAGAAGCTACAGTCTGACACACTTGAGGATAAAATAAACGGCTTGAAAAGGATGTGGTTAGATATGTGGCACAAATTGATTCGTTGAATGCAACATAAGTTGCATCCACATTAAGAGAATTGCACTTTAGGCCCAGATTCCACTGCCGGAAGTGGCAGTTACCTTTGTGGCATCAAATGCCTTAAAGAAATATCCACCCTAACATGATGTATGATTTCACTACGGCAAAGGTAGTTCTTCCACAACAAGATCTACTCCGTTGTTTTGATTCGTGTCAAGATCCAGAGAGTGGCAATTGTTGCTGCTGCAAAAAGACGGGAGGAATCCCCTGACAGTTAAGTAGCTATTTATAGCATCCACATCCTTATCCGAAGCAAAATCCGATGCTCAAATACCTCCCTTAGTGGAATCAGAGAGAAGAAGATAAACTTTGGGCCTTAGTGAAAATTCAAGGGGAGTCATCCCGCCTCCGTATATACGATCTAGGGCAGGATTCCTTCCCTGAAATTTGCACTAAAGTGCAATCCTCTTACACAAAATATTTGGAAGTTTTTTTGCTGAGAAGATGAGAGAGCCATTTTTTGAAAGGGCCCATTCAACACCTCACCTTTCTTTGGGTAGTCTGAGCTTTCAAATAGAGGCAAATGAGAATGAAGAATGCGAAGCCCTAAACACCTGTGGCCGTGGAATTAGGGATCCATCATAAATGCAATTGATCCATAGGAATTCGGTTTGCCGTATTATATTCTATCGTGACGTCACTCTTTTTGCATTTTTAGCTATTTTCTTGAGTACAAGTGTTGTGCTCAGTTTTTTTGTTTGGGACGAAAATATTAGCCTCATTCAAAAAATGGCATTGCTTTATATATGTAGTGAGTAGTGAAAAAGCTTTTCGGACACTTTCATCTCACTATATAAATAACAAAGCTTGCATGCACTTGTGCATATAACTAAATGCATCCTCGCGCACATTTTATGGGTGCTAAGTTTTGTTGTATCACCACAAACAAGTTTGCAGAATAAAATTATACATGGGTAGGTTGCAGTCATAATTTCGTATTAGCTTGGAAGTAATCAGGTTACTGTCTCCCAGCATTGCAAGTTTTGCTAGCAGAACTTAAATTAAGAGCATGATAAGCAATTTCTATTACCACCTACAAACAAAACAAAATATGTGCAACGAAATATCCAAGGTATTTCACTTAAGCCGCTTGGACAGATATCTTTTGGGCAGCGAGGTGATACAACTGCACCGTCAAATGCAAACAACTCCTTATTTGCTAGGTTCTACTCTCACGTCAGACTAGATTGTGTTTCTGGCGAACATCCTAAGGTCAGAATATTACTTAACTGTCTGTGAGAAGCAATCGAACGTCTAGAAGCAGTGGACACAATCAAATAATTACCTCAAAATCAAACTGGATAGAATCTTGCATTAATTTCACCAAGGCCAGTAGACTTCTCATGGCATACTTCGTTGTATCAAAAGTAATAACGTTGAACTTCATCTAGTGTCCCATCTTTTATCTCCTGACCACTGAAGCTTTGATTTGAAGGGCATAATAATTCATCTTTATAATCAGAAGCTACAGTCTGACACACTTGAGGATAAAATAAACGGCATATATGTAGTTTTTGTGTTCTGTTCTATTCTATGCTCTTTACCTGGCCCGATGTGTATTTTCAAGATTACAAAACAAGGTTTTCACTTGGCAATCCCGCGCAATGTGACCTGGCCTTCCACAAGTATAACATAGTCCAGCACGTCCGTTTCCATTTCGGCACTCACGAGCAAAATGGCCAATCTGGAGAAACCACTAAATCAAATTAACTGTACGTGGACATCATCTTCAACAGATAATCAGCGTTGGGAAAGTCTCAGAAAAAATGCATGACCTCAAAACTAATCTTTCCAACTACACCACAAATTTCACTAACTTCTTCACACAGCCCCAGGCCTTCGTGATCTTTCACAAAGTTATCCTCATGACTAACCTTTCCGCAGGTGTAACATTTGATGGCACTTGTTGCATCATTATGCCCCTGATATACATGATGGGAGTACGTTCTTCGCATCTGGGGGCCAAACGAATTGCCTGCTTCTCTCTCCCTTGCAGTAATGGCCTACATATTTGCTACAAATATTATCACATATAGAACTTCTGAAATATGGAGTTTCTGCAACATTCCAATATAAAATCAACCTGAGAAGATGAAACCACTTCTTCGTTCCTGTTATCTTTCAGCGCAACAGTTATCCTCTAAAAACAGTATTGCCTAGTTAGTATAAATGTTACACAGTCAAATTATACCAAAAAGCAGCACCTCAAAAGATTCTCTAATGTCCAACAACGGCTCAGGTTGGCAAGCTTTGTTATCTTCTTTCCTTCTATCATCTCCATGAAGAACTACAAGAACAAAGGTGAAGACTTAAATGATCAAAGACATCTGTTGTGCCTGTGTATAAAATTGCATTTAATGAAGATCTCCTTATGCTTGCACTTACTTAAGGGACCTTATACCTTTTCTCCTCACATCAGATTTTTGTTGTAGCTCGTTATGCGACGAGCATCAGCACCCTGGCGTGTTTTTCTTCAAGGACTAACTTCCGTTTTCCTTCCTCCGGCCAGGGCTGCAAAAGGTTGCTCCAAATATTTAAATAACAGTCTTAAAAATGTCATAGATAGCATAACATTACCTGACGGTAAGTTCTAATGCGGTATAGGTTTCTTCCCTTTATTAGCAATGGATGCAAAGGATGCAATGCCTTGGAACCCTTGCTCCATAGGACTTCTATCTTGAAACCAAGCAATCAACAATTGAAATTGCCTAATGAGTATACACACCTAGGTAGTCGGATCCTCTTTAGATCAACCAAGAAGAGACATAAATATTAATACTAGGCTTACAGTAAATGTATGTTGCTGCTTTGAGGCACCATAGCTTTCTTTCACAACTCGCCCTGCAATGACCCGCTCCCCAATAAAAGAACCTTTGGAACTTCTTGATGCCAGATCATATCTGAAGAACCATATTCATACCATGTAATTAAAACCAGAATTTATAAGTACACACACATCAGCCAGAGAAGAGGAGTTCCCATGCAAATGGAGAGTTGTTGGTTTGCAACCATACAATGGGCAGCTAGTGATGCTAGACAACTATCATAATGAAAAGATGGGAGGTGGACTTTTAAGACATTCTCTTCTAACCAGATGCCCATCTACTTGGTGAACAACTTTAAATATATATGCCTTGTATAATAAATACAAGTAATGTCTTAGAGTGTCTCCTTGACCAGTTATTGTCAAAACCATGCAAGCTCCTTTACACAAACTCTTAGGACTGCGCATAGAGAAGTCGAGGTAAAGTAGAGTCCAATTACTTAAAACTGACATAAGCCTGTTGATATTAAATGGCAATAAAAGCCGGCCAGAACTAGCTGGATAACTGGTCCCATATCTAGATTCTTTAAGCTTTTGTTGCTATACAGGATGCTGCCAATTTATAATGGAACCATTTGCTAGTAACTGACACCTGATTGATTTAACTTATGGCTAGAACTAATATGCATATTATGTTAATGCACTTCAATGATTATTGGCCAGTACATGCAATGCATGAATAATTTGCATCCTTTTTCTTGAACTGACATCTTCAGAATAACTTCATATTAAGGATGGCACTTGTTTAGTTTGATCTATTTGAAATACCATGCATATTACACCTATTCACTCCAAGTTCAATGTGATTATTAATTATCATGTGCCTACATTGATTTTCCATCCATACGCACTCGCATTAAGCCCAACAAATACATAATCTGCACCCAGAAATGATGTCTTCCAAACGTAAAAGAGTCAAAATCTCCCAAACATGCCTGAATGAAAGGTGAGCTAGACAACATGGATAATTCCACTCCACTTAATCCTCTTGGACAATAAACATCTTGTAAGTATTGTACAACTGATAAGTCCCACCAATTTCTTCCACCAACAGTCTTTTAGTTGCAAATTAGTGATCTTGAATGTGATACACATAATGGTTGTAAGAAGCAAATTTTATAGACGCTATTTTCTAATTAGAAAAGGACAAGGAATGTAAACGACGAAGTTACCTTTCGTATACTTTTTGTGTAAAAAGAACGACATCATCCCGACAAACGTCGCCTTCAATACAAGACAGTTACAACTTTTGGTGAACTTCATTGTACAACCAGAAAAAATAATAAGTGCCAAACCTGTACAATCTATAGTAAACGATGATTTTCCATATTTTTCTTCACCGCGCCCACTTTTAATTCTGTCATAATACCATTTGTTTCACTTGAGCAATAGAAATTGAGCAGCATACCACCTTCAATAAAAAGACAAATGATGACTGTGAATAGGGGTAATATGATACTCAATGTGTTCTTGAATGCGTTCAATCAGAACTTTCTTTGTTCCTGTTAAGCGCAGCCTATGTTTCCGCAGATAAGCTTTGCACTGATCGATTTTCAGCCTTTCCAGATCACCACCTATCCTCAATTGCCAACAATTTAACAATGGCCGCATGATCTAGAAATATGATTACAGGTACTTAGTGGTACTTACCTTCAATAATTGATAGAGCTTCTTCGAGTAATATCTCGTCCTTCGGGCACAGAGATTTTATGTCAGAAATGTCGCTATCGACAGAACACATACTACTTTCTGTGTCACAATCAGTGTCATGATCATCCTCATTGATTTCACTGCAGTCACATGACACAAATGCAAATTATGAGGGCAACATACTTCTGACAGCTAAATCAGAATTGAAAATATCTTGTCAACAAATTAAAAGTCCCACTGTACAAAAGCATAGGTAGCAGTTTAAAAATAATAGGGATGTATTAGAATTTTATCGGTAGCCTTTTTATGATAAACAGATGAAGAAAAACACACTCATGCCAAGCTTCCATAGTTTATTGCTCTATTTTAATATAGGCATAAAACACAAATTGAGACTACCTCGGACGTTCCTGGTCCTGATTTTTTCTAGTAACCATAATGAAGAGAACTGCATGCAACCCATTTGGCAGCCCAAGGTCCATAGACATCTCCTGCATCAATTTTCCATAAATCAATTAAAATTGGATGACAAAAACACGTAGGAATTCTGTTATTATAACATTACATTGAGGTCCCTGCTTGAGTAGTGCAAGTCATCTGCAGGAGAACGGACGACTATATTGGCAGGAATACTTATTTCTTTCTCATCAAGTTTTATCACTAGAAATGACACTCGTTGTATCAGCATATCTATGGCATCGATGTAAAAAACCCAATAATTTCCACTTACCTACAGAACTGATTGCATTTTTTCCCTTTGAAGGACAATGTTCTGCAACTTAAAGGAAAAAACTATCATTTTCATTTTACTTTAATTTACTCACAGCGTTGTCAAAAACCATGAATTTGAATACGGTGCACAGCTCTTGTAGGAACTTAGCTACCTGTCATCAGAAATACTAGTTTACTTACCTGTGTTGCCATCGAGGATCGAGAGCATGGAGTTGAGGTCTAGCCTTGTCTCCATATTACGCCCAAATGTGAGGAAGCTTTCCCGCTGTTCTACGATTGGTTTCTGAGTTTAAATATTC
The DNA here is from genome assembly GCA_021234155.1 of Isoetes taiwanensis. Taxonomy (NCBI): domain Eukaryota; kingdom Viridiplantae; phylum Streptophyta; class Lycopodiopsida; order Isoetales; family Isoetaceae; genus Isoetes; species Isoetes taiwanensis. Next base: position 94,403 of record JAJEKV010000386.1, read on the forward strand.
CCTCCTTTACTTTTGGCGTTTATTAACTTAAGGTAAAATTTTGAGCCCTCTAAAAGGCCCCGTCAATAAAATACCACTCTTTTCTTTAAGTGCTAGGCAGTGTATGGCAAAGTATTTTAAACGAACAGGAAAATTTCCTACTAGGCGTGGGATGAACAGGCATCTACAAATTTGAATGGGATTTATCCTAGTAATAAAATTTTGGTTCGGAAAATTTCCTTCAAATCTCAAAAATAAAAGGATATTAAAACAAATTTATAGCACAGGTTCAAGACCAGGTAACGAATCCTCTCCCATGCTGCTGTGTACTCGCATTTGGCATGTATCTGAATGTGGCAGTGGAATTGACAGTGAAGAATGCGGAATTGATAGTGAAGAATACGGAAGCTGTTGCAACAGTGCAGAATGCGGAAGCTGTTGAAGAAATCAATTTCCAGAGCAGGGAAGGCAGTAAAAGCTTAAATCCGGTTGTAACAGCAATCGTTTGTCTGATTTAACCCTTGTTTGGCAGAAACTGCTATAGGGAAAAAAGGACTCACCTCATGAAAACGTAGTTGCAGATGCCGAAGTCGTTTGAATTGAATCGAAGCCTCAAGAATCGATGATTGATCTCAGATGAATAGAATCGATTGCTGCTGGATTTTGGTGCCGAATCCAGTTCCGCATAAGCGAACCGTCCGCCAAGAATTTCTGAATCCGTCCGCCAAGAATTCTGATGCTTGGGAATTTTGTTTTTTTCTTCTTTTTTTGTTAAATTGGCCTTTTCGTTACCATTATTAAATCAATAATTATTAGAGGTAGTTAGCAATAATAATTATTAGAGTATTAGAGGTAGGTTAAGGTTAGACGTAGGAATATAAGCCATAAAGAAAATATATACAAGCTACCCTTATAAAAATAAAAAAAAATCCTACAACTTTTTTTTTTACCAGAAAAAATCCTACACATATAAATATGAGTCGGCTAAATCCTTATACGCCCTTTTTTTGATCGGCCGTATATCCTGCTATATTTTTTGGGAACCGGAAAATCATTTTTTGGACCGGAAAAACTGTGAAGCGCCTAGGACTTTGCCACACGTAGGTGCTAGGTAACCGGCCGGAAACCCCAAAATCCGGTACCAAACGTAAACCGGCGATTAGGGGAAATTCCGGTCTTGTTTTCCGGCATTTTTCATGTTTCTTGTTTCTTGTATCTGCTGCATTCCCTGTTCAAGATCATTCGGCATTCCCTGTTTCTTGAGGACAGAGAAGGAAATGGGGTTTATTGAAAATGGATTTGCCTAATCTGAGAAGCTGTGGAGCGCAATCATCCAAGAAGCCGGGAAAGCAACGGCTAGTAAAAGACAAACGATGGGAAAATTTTCCAGACCTGGTGCATCAAAGAAGGGTATGAACGGCAGATTTGACTACTAGGCAGAAGGATTAAGCTGATTGAAGCGGTTATCTTGTCTCAATAACAGGGGATTTGGCCGGCCGCTGCAAACGCGAACAGGGGATCTGTCGAATGCTCTTGAACAAGGAGTTGCCCTGAATGCTCTTGAACAGGGAATGCTCTTGAACAGGAAATGCCGAATGATCTTGAACAGGGGAGTTGCTCTTGAATGATCTTGAATGCTCTTGCCGAATGATTTGGCCGAATGATCTGCTGGATGCACTGCGCTGCCCTGTCGGATGCACTACCCTGTGCTGCCGCTCAAATGAAATGGGAAAATAGAGTCCTCGAGCTATGGCGGCGCTGTAAGCGGTGCCACCAGAGACAGATAAACCAAAAATTACCGAAATAAATAAATGGGGAATATTCGAGAAATGTCCCCTAAACAGCGGTTTACGTTTTAAGAACTCTAAAAATGACCTTTTTGGATTCCAACCTCGAAAGTGCGCATTGCAACAGCGCCTAACAGATTTCGCCCTCAACTTGCAGTAGGGAAGCTCGCATTCCGAAGTCTCATCTTAATTTGTAATAATTCCAACAGCATGGACGCGTTCAGGATAATGGGAGCTAGCCAAGGATCTGGTGAGTGGTCGATCTATCAGTCAATGCATGCTTCCTGATGGGCATTCGACAGAATTTGCATATGTTCTTAGCTATAGATGACCTCTAAAGCCTAAGAACCTTAGCCATTAACGAACGAACACTAATCATGTTGATTAGATTAGTTAGATTAGATTTGTTATTTCTGTTATTTTGATTTATTCTGTTGTATTATGATGGATGATATCCTTGTTTCGCATCTCTAGTGCTTGGGGAAGGGGGTTAGAGATCTAGAAGCCATGAATAGTATGCTCCTCGTGATAGACGTCATTAATTCCCATTAATATGCGGCCTGCGCATAAGAGCACACCCAGTTGTGGATGACGGGGCTAGACCCACTGACAAGAAAGGATTGTCCGGCTATAGTCAATCCCTTGGCGTGTAGCATCTACTGGAAGAATGTTGTGGGCTAGGCCTCATACCTTGCGACTGCGTGTGGACAAGGTATTGGCTCGACACTTGCTAGGTGGTGCGATGTCGGCCTCAATAAGGTTCAAGTCGTATATGGGCATGGGAGAACCGAGACCCTCTAGCTGAGTGTCAGATTTATGTGCCTTGCCCGTCCCCGCCATTGGCCCTAGCGCACTACTTTGGCGATTATGATTCGATGCTCTTTGAAGACTGCCCCTATTATTTTGCAGTAACTCGATACGTGTCTTTGTTAGGTTTCTCTGCTACCCCTATCAGCCTAACGTCATGTTTAATTCTATTCTGTTCTTCAAATTCCATGATGTGCGGTTTTATTCTATCAAAGGATTCCCATGCATCTAACTCAACATTCACCTTTTCTAAATCAACCAACCTCTGCATGATCTTGGCCTTTTCTTCTTCAATTTCGTTTATCCTTCGTTGCATCTCCTCACTTGTCCTCTCGACCCCTTGTATCCTGATATCCATGCTGGATATGGCTATCTTGTTGCGATTAGCCGTTTCCGCCAGCGTATTGAGTGCGTCCATGCTTGGGATTCTGGCTTCCAGCTGCTTATTCATCTAGGCTAGGAAGTCCTTGAGGTCTTGCTGGCTCACTGGTGCTCTTGATGTATCCCCCCTTTTCTGTTGGCCGAGACTAGTGTGATCCGCCATCGAGCCTTGGGTGCAGTTTTCAGTGGCAATTTTCCTCCGGCTGACTGCGATAGAGCTTTCCTCTTGGTATCTTATTTCCTCCTTACGATGTATTATGCCACCTAAATGGTACCTTATTTGAAAAACCAATGGTGCGGAATTTGAATTAGTCGTGATTATTCTGCCCAGCTCTCTGTATTATTCGATTTGTTGTTTTGCATCATGTCCGCTGTTATGCATGTAATCTGGTATTTAGTAATTTCAGCCTGTTTTGAGAATAAGGACAGTAGGTTTTACCTTATCGTTCCTGCTGATTTGGGGAGGGGGGGAGGAGGGGTAACCCTCTCTGTACCAATCTAAGTTTTCTGGTAGTTGACTACCAAGGTATTTTATATATTGATTGATTTATTTATTTATTTATTTATCTCTTTATTCTTGTCATTTTGGTGATCCAGGTACCAGTTGGAGAGTCGAGCCCTCGCTATCCTGGTGTATGATGGAGGTTGGGCCTCTCTATCCTGTATCTTGTTTCATCCGCCTTTTACTCATTTAAGTATATTATTTGCTCATTCTCGTTTAGGTGTACCTCTCTGCGTTCCTTGTCAAAGCATTTTGGACCTTTTGTTCCTCCAGATGTCTGTCGAGTAAGGGCCCTCGTCATTTGGATAGTTTATTCCTGTTATTATCTTTCCCCATCCATGTTTATTCGAATGTTGCTTCTACGCTTGATTGAGCTTCTTGCTGTCACCCTAGCTTTTTCCGACATCTATGGGCCTCCCTATTGCGATGATTTATATCCTCCATTGCATTCGCCACCTACAATCTTCCTGTCATGCCCTCCCTATTGTCCGCAACCAGATTCGTGATTTTCGTCTATGGGTAGTATCCTTGATGCTGGCGACTCATCGCTTTCATTAGATATTTTGCTGTTAAAAGAGAAATTTTCTATCTACCTATCTATTCCCACAATCTTTCTACAGAATTTTTCTACAGAATTTCCTCTAACTCCCGAGTTATCAAAACTCATGTAATTTAGGAAATTCGTGGTCAAGTAATATACAATTTTGAGTCTCCGTGTTCAGGAAGCGAGAATCAAAAATCATGTATGATACCGAGTTTTGTAACTTTTAAAATAGAAAGAAGACCTGACTAAAGCGAGGAATCAAAGGCAGAAGAAAACCAAAAAGAGAAACACGAGAACAAAGGACAAAAACAAAAAGTCGAAGTCGCCCTCGACCTCTCCCATTCGAAGCTTACCTTTGCTTATCCACTTCTCAATCTCTACTTGCGGTAGTCTTGCTGCCGGGGTCTCCCCGATTTTCTTTTTTCTTCTCCACATTTCTTGCGGAGAGCTCGCATATATATTCGGGTTGGGTTTTTCTCGCAACAAATCATACATATTTTTCCGAAGTCTCCAACCAACAAATTGTGTTGGTAGTTATCATTTACGTATTGCGGCATTCATTTGTAGCCGGCTAAAGCATGTCATCATCCGTTCCTTATCATGCCTCGGATGAATCGTTTTTGTCCGTAAAACCCCCATGATCTCCAGCCGAAGATTATATCCGTGCATCTTTCATGGCTTGAGCATGATGAATCCTATCACAAAAAGTAATGAACCCGAGCCGGTTTAGGCAAGGCGAAAGCCCCTTTTCCGCATTGTAGGGAATCCTCTTCACATATACACCATGGTCTTCCGTCTTCCAACTCCGGGTTCCGGGGGACCGTGAGGTTTCCTGGGTTCCCGATCTTTGACCGCTTCCTTGGTGCTGATTCGCATTGGGCTGCATCTCTATCACCTTCTTGCCCCTGTCCATGCTCTTTCTGGCGCCCGAATTCTCTAAGTTGAAGTGGAGACTTGTTCTATGAGGATATCTACCCCCGTGTTTTGCAAGAACTCTAAACCTTCGGAAGTGGAAAGCTTGACCTTCTCTCATGGGCTTGTATTTTTATAGTCCGATTACATTTAGGGTTAGCCTCCTTCTTCCGCCTTTTTTTTTGATCGTCTCTATTAATTATTAGTCTTGTCTTGTCTGCCTGCGATATCGTTATTCATTATTTTGCATTATATGTGTGGAGAGGGATATCGTAGTTGTACCCTAACCGCTTTCCAGCGACATCATTACCACGGGCTCCTAAGTCTACGGGTTAATCATTATGACTATCAGCCCATAAATGCAGTGACCTCAAACGAATTTATTGTTCCAATCTTAGCACCCTTCACAACTGTTAGTATGTCAGTCATAAATGCTAGTTTAACGCTCTTATGGCCTTCCCTAGCCGTTCCTCTCGTCCCCGTTGTCTAATGATGTGGATGCCACGTTACCCTGCTCCTGTCAATCTAGTCGGATTTTTATGTGTAATTTGGGATGTCGATTATAGGAAAGCTGGCGCCCACCCAAATTCAAAAGCGTAAAACAAGCCACAGAAGGCCATGCAAACAACACACATGTAATACAAAAATTGGAGCTTAAATTTGGTGTTGGGCGGTTCGATGATAGAAAAAACCATATACAGGAATCACTTACTCGATATGCCTCTTTGGTAGCTTGACCATGTTTGCCTTTGTTTGGCTTCTCATATAGTGCACATTGATTTTAGAATTAGACTCACATGAATATGATAAGACTTCATAGATAGGCTCTCAATAATCTCAGCAGATTTTCTACAATGGTGGGTAATCGCATACCTATTGAAAGCTTACCACGAAATAAAAAAAAACTTTGCCCTTTTAAATTTTTGAGGAAAAGCCCTAATGATAAGCCCTCGCAAGCGCTTTGACAAATGTAAGTTTGAATAGACGCTCTCATAAAAAGTCCACAAATGCGGAAGTCAAAGTCAGCTGCCATCCTGTACCTGCACATCATCAATACTAGAACAAGACGTGAAAGAAAAACCTCTCGAAGTTGAGGGGCTGATTACGCATGCCATACGACAAAACAATAAATAGAGGGGTGGTTATGCATGCCACAAAACAATTACGTTAAAACAATAAAATAAAAAAAGGGGGAGGGGGTGTCATGAACCCACGAAAACAAAGGAAAAATATGTGGAAAATAATGCAAGAGATATGGAAGAAATATGCCAAGATCGGCAAAGAATATGATATATGAAGGGAATCAAGAGTACAATGGGTCAAGGAATAGCGGGGAACATAGAGACGAGATGCTAGAAGGCTCAAGGCTGGTGTTGAACTGGAATAGTTCGACAAGAAGGAGATGCCTCCTTATATATGAAGGCCAACGGTCAAGATCGCGCCACTCCAATGGATGAGATCATGCAAAGTGTCGCGCATGCATGTAGGTTCTAGAATATTCTAGAACCTCTTGGAAATAGCCCCGTATATGAGAAAGACATGAGGGAATGCTTTTAACAAATATTGGTAGGGCACTTGGCAAGAGGTGTGTGACTATTCTTATTTGGAAGGTTGCGAAGTTCAAATATTACTCGCGTGCAACTACTCTTTTGCATCCGTGTGGACGCACCGTCTTTTGTACATAACAGTATAATGTTCATATGAAACGAATATCTGCATGGTAGATCCCGCGGGGAGAGGGGGTAAGGGTGGGTGGATTACAAGAACGAGAATAATATCTTTAGGGGAGATGAGAAAGAACCAATGAGAAGTTGATGAAGAACCATGCATTAAATAGCCATCTCCTGAATGAACCGATTGGCCCAAAATGCCATCTCTCTGAATGAACGGTGGCCCAAAAATGCATGCGATACATGCATGCTCGAATCCATTTTAGAATCCAAATCAATGGCTCGGATCGATGGCATTCTAGAATTAGGCTCACTTAAATAGGATAAAGGCCAAGAAAGAACATGCTATAACAAGCAAAGAAAGCCAAGTATGGTCAAGCCAAATAGGAAGACACCCCTTTCTAAAACGGGTTACAAAATTAGAATAAAAGATGCTGAGAGATGAGGAAACCTCAATGAGAGGTTGATAAAGAACCTTGCATTAAGTAGTGATCTCCCCAAACAAACTAATGGTCCAAAAAATCATGCATGCCATAGATGCGCTTCCCCCATTCTAGAGGTGATGCCCGATAGCCGGGTCAATGGCACTACATAATTGTTGTATCTCTTCAAAATAGACACATCATCACGGATAGTCATCTTCTACAAGTCATTGTTCTCCTAGCGGACTTTAACATACTTTGTAGAGGTAAGGTTTCTAGGCAAGACTATGCACTTCCTCTTGGCATAAAAGAATATCAATAATTTAGCAAGCGTGTCGCATATCGGTGCAAATTTCATTGCTCACGGATCTACCATCATTGCCACAACGTATGGTATCTAGATCAAATGGGACAACATATTGCCTGAGGATGCACTTTGTGATTGGTGAAAGTCATACACGATCTTAATATGTTCAGGACTAATAAAAAAACATGCATGTCATGTTGGCTAGATGATGAATCTTAAACATATATATCTTAACTTCATAATCAACATCAAGGGGATAGTACCTCTCTTGAGTCCTCGCCTTTACAAAGGCATTGATACGGTTGGCCGACTTTCCTGGTTTAATCCCCCATCTAATGTCGAACTTCAGACAATGGCCTCTCATGAACTCTTAGATTCGGGTTCATAATCCTCATCGGATCTAGAGCTATGGTTGAAGATGGATAGAATGCTTGAACTCTTCTTTTGGTTAGGGGTCCTCTTCCTATTGAATCTACCTTCTTCTTTCCCGTGGCAAAAACCTTGACTTTCCCCCTTGAATATTTGGGACCTACTTCCTTGGTCGAATCCTCTCCAACGTCCTCAAAGGCATCCGTTGTAGGGGTTACTATGTCCAACCTTAAATATAGACATGGCATCCACATAATTATCGATTTTCCTTTTCATATGAGTCCTCTTCTGCTTGATCTACAAGGATCTCCTCTAGGAGTGATAGATTTATCCAGAGGTTCTTTGAGATCCTCCTAGATCTCAAGAACTCATGGCTCCTAAACAAAGAATTCCAGAAGATCTACCACTAGAGGATGCTAAGGCATCCGAACATTGCAAGGTAGGTACCTTACCCCATAGTTTTTCAACAAGTTTGCTTCAAAGCTTGTCTTATCAACTTGAGTTAAATGTGCCGGTTCCTTTGCCTACTTTCTGAGGGCTTATGAAGAGTATTATAAGGATTATGGTTTCAAGAAAGGATGTAAACTTTTAGAGTTTGTTTTTTTGAGGGCTTCTAAAGAGTATTACAGGATTATGTGTTCAAGAAAGGATGTAAACTTCTAGAGTTTGAAAAATGTTTAAAAGATGATGAAGCTGGAGCATGTTGAACTATGAGAAGTTCATGAGATCCACCTCTTGGGATGAAATAATCAAAAAGTTTTTGACTTGATTTGGTAAGCTAGCTACACCTCAAGACCTTGTTAATGAATTGCAAGCCTTATCTATTCGAGTAAGTGAATGAGTGGACCAATACAAAGAAAGGTTCAGCACCTACTTGAGCAAATTCCAAAAGAGCCAAGTGCCAATCCCAGCTCTATTTTTACTTTCTTCCTTTATCAAAGGCCTAGTTTCTAGACCTGAGTGACATAAATGATGTCAATCTTAGATGGGTCGATGGAAATTCCCTCAATAGATACAACGTGGCCTAAGTATCCAACCCTAAGTGTTGCAAAGTGGCAGTTCGAAAGCTTGCCAAAAAGGTGGTGCCGTCTCAACTTTTCCAACCCTTCTCAAGTGGATTACATGTTCCTCCATTGACTTGTTGTAGATGAGGATGTCGTCAAAGAAGATGATCATCCAAAAAGTCTCTAAAGACATCATTCATTAACTTCATGAAGGTTGCGGGAGCATTTGATAGACTAAAGGGCATTACTGTAAATTCATAGTGCCCATATCACATTCTAAAGGTGATCTTATGAATGTCTTCTTCCCTTATCCTTATCCGATGATATCTGGATCTTAGGTCTATCTTGGAGAAGACTTTAGCTCCTTGGAGCTGGTCCATCAAGTCATCTGCCTTTGGCAAGACATACTTGTTCTTAATTGTCTGCTTGTTGAGTTGACGATAGTCTATACACATTCTCAAACCTCCATTTTTCTTCTTGATGAAGAGAATGGGTGCTCTGAAGGGCGACATACTTAGCTGAATAAATTCAAGTTCAAACAACTCCTTCAACTGATTCTTGAGCTCTGCTCATTCTATATGAAGCCTTGCCAGTCGGCTTTGCATTTGATGCAAGAGTGATTTCACACTCTACGCCCCTATAATGCGGAAGCTCTCAAATTTCATCCAGAAATGTATCGTGGGACTCTTTGATCAACTTAGCAATTGACCTCTAAGGTGACCATTACGGTGGAGCATCCTTTTCTTAGCATTGCTATCGGGTCCAATGACCTCCATCTTAGAATGTACTCAACCTCATCCTTCATGATGCATTTAAGTAAAGTTTTATGGGCATGCACTGTATTATGAAACAAATTTTCTTAGCTTTGACCACAAAACGCTTGCCATCCGGAGCCATAATTGAAATTTCATGCTTGTCGCAATTGATCATTACTTTAGCTGGCTTCAAGAACTCCATGCCCACTATAAGATCGTAGTTTTCGATGTCCATGACTTTCGCACCTATACTCAAGTTGGTTCCACTAAGAGCTATGTTAAAGTTGACTCTCTTATCTTAATGTGGCCGAATTGCCCCACTTGCCATCTTTGAATGGCCCTTGGTTTGCACTTTAAAGATCTTAGTCTTCAATAATGTCTTTGCGCCAACCTAGGGGATGCAAAGTTGTGGGGAGTTATGCGTGTCTATGAATACTATATAGGGGTTTGTCACCTATAATGCCATCGGGCTGAAATGATTTGGATGACTCCCCACACTTTCTGTTTCTATAGCTGCACAAATTCTGCGCTTCAATGAAGTCTCAGGCCTCCTCCTCATCCAACTCTATTGGAGATTCCCATCCCTCAGGCTCTGCCAATGCCGCTTTTTTTTACAGGAATACTATCCAGAAAGTGCTTTACTGACTTCCATGCTGAAAATCCTCTTGTGTTATATTCCTTAAGGGCTGCGTTCTTATCTCCCTTCCCCTGGTATTGCTGTGTTGCTAGACCAATATTAGCCTGCTTTGGGGTATAAGAACCCATGGCTTTGCCTTTGTTGTAAGTGGGTTTCTTCTGTGCTGGAGTTGGGGGTGCCTCTTCTAAGCTTAATGCCTTGTCCTCTGCCTCCCCTACTGCCCTAGGATTGATAGTGTGGACTAGCCTCTTGATGTTACTATTCAACCCATCAATATCACTATATATATATATATATATATATATATATATATATATATATATATATATATATATATATATATATATATATATATATATATATCACTATCACTCATATATATACAATTATATGAGCTCTACCAACATGTTGGTAGAGATTGATCTCGGCCGTCCATCTTTGAGATGGACGGCCCAAATGGTGACACCTTGAATCACCCAAGCAGCCCCCTTCTTGTGTGTAGAGTGTGTGTAGACATTTAAATCTAGGCCGTCCATGTCAGATCTGGACGGTCCACAACAAAAGCCCCAATTCGATTTCTCCATCGAATTCGATGATGGCGCCCCTGTTTCCTTAGGGTTCAGTCGATTGGAGCAGCAATGGCGCATTTGACGGGACTTCCTAGTCCGGCTATGGTGCCGATCTGTTCGGCTAATGGTCCAAGCAACCTTTACGGTTTATAGTGCTAGAGAAATTCCAGATCCGTCCTTCCTTAAGCGGATCTGGCGGCCGGATGTTAAGCGGCTATGACAGAGTTATTTAAAAGGATTTCCGGCCAGTGCATCCATTCTATAATATTTTGGAAACAAATATATAACCTGTGGAGGATTTGAGAGGCAGCCTCCGCCATTTTTTATTATCTGAGTTTTGCCCTCCAAAGATCGAGTTTTGAATTTCCCAAAATCATTTTGTATTTGCTGCATTACAGAAGAATCTGCCTTCTGGGGTTAAATTTTCCAGCCTCTCTGCAAAAATAAGCCATTCTGTGGCTACGAGCTTAAGGATCTGTATGAAATCATCAGTTGAACAAATCTGAAGATACAAAATCGGAAAGATTTTTGCGGTCACGCTTATAGCTGTCTCCCATTCGAGAAATCGAACGAAATGCTCTTATTAGCTGTTTTGCAGGTTATAGGTGCTCTTTTGACTGCCAGGTAATTGTTTGCTGAACCATTATTTGATCTGCTAGGGTCTTCTTGTGCATTGACTTTGCCTGCTTGGTCGATTTTTGCAGGACAGAACCGTATAAAATAGCAGGTTGTATCTAGGGATTTGTGTAAGAGAACTTCGAAATAGAACAAACTTAAATGGGTCTTACCATGAACTTGAATACATCCTGCAAAATCTTTTATGCGGTTAGAGACATTTAGATCTTTTCTGTTAATGCATATCCAAGAGCCTTGAAACTCTAGAAGTCTATTTTCATGCTTATCCTTTTTCCCAGCTTGTGTGTGACTCTGAGTACATTAGAACTTGTGTGGAGCCAGTCTGGCGATTGATACACAAAGTACTCTAGGGAGCTTTTACCAGACATCTACCCTTGTGCGGCGACCCATAGGAGATCTCAAATATGGTAAGCAAAAGTCTTAAGTGTGTGTACATCTTTCAACCTAAGAATACTATTCTTTTTTCATTCTTACTAACATTTTATTTTTTAGGTGGTATTTTATCATAAGTTAGTGGCAGTCAGGCAAGCTTTTCCACCCAAGCAGTGACCTTAACATGCAGATCATTTGTGAACATGAGAAGAGATATGGGCTATTACTGGTTCCGTATTGGTATTTATGCCATGCTCACCATTTGTATCGGGAGCATATATTACGGAGTTGGCACCACATATGCATCTATCATAGTAAGCTTTCTTTTGTCAGTACAACAGATTGATTTGCTGCCATTGCTTAGTCTGGCGAATCATTGACTCCAAATCTCTTCATGTTTGTAGGCAAGAGCTGCATGCATGGCTTATGTTGCTGGGTTCTTAACATTTATGTGAATTGGAGGTTTCCCATCCTTTGTGGAGGATATGAAGGTATTAGTCTACTTTTATGGTAGCATGTGAGCAAAATAAAATTTTATAATACCTTCTGAAGCATGCTTAGCAATGATGAATGATATGAATATGAGTTGATATACTTTTTTAAAATACGAAATCAGGTAAAAATCCTGCAAGAGGACAAAATTTTATCAAAACTTTCTATAACAATTCTTGATGATTAAGCTTGAGTTATTATGCTTGGATAGTTGATTGATCTTGACAAGGGCAAGATGCATGTTTTCATAATCTAACATAATTACTTGCATCTTCCATATTCTTTTGCTGCTTAAACTATATAAAAAATTCAAAAGCATATCTTCATTTATTTCACGATGTATGCCTTGACTTTTTCTTGCCTCTATGTTTTATTCTTATAGGTGATGAGGATTTTTTAATGCGCCAATGCTTCCACGTCTTCATACTGATGTGCAAGAAGGAAATTACTTAGGAAAAGGGTAGCAGGTGGAAAGACATCAAGTAAGGAAAGAGTCTAAATTTTTTTTTTCTAATGATTGGAATTATGACAAACCTTCAGGGAATGAATAGTCAGCTCCAAAGGTCTTAGAAGCTATTCGATGCTTCGGATAATCTATTATGAAAATAGAACATGCCAAGTTGGAAATGCATCGAGATGCAAAAAGAGTTAGAGCCGAAGCAGAGTGTCGCCGAATTGAAATGGAGAAAAGGCACACTGAAGTAGAGCTAAAATGTACTGAAATGCTACTTACAATGCAGCAACAAGTGTCAAAACATCTTACCCATTTGTCGTCTTCTTTGTAAGTCTTTGGAGAAAGCATCATTTGCCAACATGCTCATTATTTTGGGCATTAAGTTCTGTTTATATGGGCAATTGGAGTTCTACACTATGCATCTCTTCTTCTTGATGAGTTGTGCCAAACATGTCCTTGGATAACTCAGGCTGATGCTTATACTAGATTCTCAATCTAGTGCCTTGCGTAATGATTTGAAGTAGAATTGTAATGGTTCTTATAGGCTCCTTTTATGCAGGGAATTAGAAAAAAGTCTTTCAGCTTATGGCTCAGAAGTCTTTTCTGCTGACAATCGAGAACTCACCTCACAAGAGGTGTGGGACACTGTTACTTAGTTGTAATATAACTGTAGCCCGTGTATGTTTAACTTCTAAAACTTGGAATTTATTGTAGCTCAACAATATCTACAGGCTTTTTGATGCTGCCTTCCAATGAAGAAATGGCTGTGGCTACCAGTGAGACGTCTCTTATCATTAACCTTGCAAATGATGGTAGCAAGAAGTCATTTTGGAAAACTCTCCAATAATAACATCCAATTTTACTGCTTTGCCATATGATTTTAACGTGCTGCCTATCCTGTGAATGCAGGAAAAATATATTAAAATTTGCATGTGCATTTACATTATTCTTTGAAAAGATTCTGTGTGTCAACAGAAATATAGAGCTCCCTTTATGGCTGATCGACATGTTTAAAGTATGGTCAACATCTTTTAGAAAGTGTGTTTATACGCTGCATTCCATCTTTTAGTGTCTAAGTTTTCTTAGATACCATGCATCTGTTTAATTCCGTGCCATTGTTTTCCTGCGTCCCTTAGGGTGGAAGGCAAGTTACCTCATCTGGGATGGCCGGGCAGCCAGTTGATCCGGCAGCTTTGCTTCCATTATATTTACGGATTATGGACGACTTGTGGAAGCCATCGTTTTCCTGCTAGAATATATTCGTGCATGGGGGTATCGGGTATGTGTACTGAACCACTTTCATAAATGTTCACGGAAGCTGCCATCATTTTAGAATTGTATTCCTTTTAAAAATAAGAGAGCTGAGATATGCTTCAGAGGCCATCTGAGATTATAAGGCGGAAACAAGCATGTGCAGTTTGGTTCCCCTATACATTGATTGAGTTTGGTTCCCCTATACATTGATTGACCGGCTCATGAATTGTCTTTCTCAACCTGCAGCTAACATGCAGTATGGAAATCTAAAGAAGTCCCTGAAAACGTCTTTGCAAAACCATTTAACTCAAGTAAGCCTTGAAGCTGGGTTTTGCCCTCTTAGCAAATTGTTTTGATTATTAATCTTTATGATGGTTACATAGATGAGGAAGGATTCTGAGGATGTGCACTCACTTGCTCGGGTTTATCCTGTTTGAAGTGGGATCTCATTAGGAGCCAAGTTGGTCTTCAATCACGGACAGGGAATCCTTATGGATGTCTCAAGCATATAAAATTCAATGGCTTTGCCACTTTTATAAATGTAACATTTCGCCAAAGGTTGCAATCCAGTGGAACTTCAGGGGTCCGTTTGCCAGTTTATTTATCAAGGTAAAAGTGTGAATGCCAAATCCTGGCATATGCCTCTAGTTCCATGGATCCCCACGTCATCAAAAAGGAAGGTTAACATGTCCAGACTCCCAACATTTTAATTGTCGACCCATAGGTGAAAATAGATTCTGGCCAGAAAAAGGAACGCAAAAACAAACCTCAAAGCCTACGAGCTAGCTTGTGACTAAGGTGTGCAAAGATCTTTCTTCACATGCTTGCTGGTTATGCTTGCTGGTTTTGCCTGACTAAGGTCTAAAATTTGCGCTCAACAAAAAAACAACTTGAGGAATAACGAATATATAAAAATAAATGAATGTAATTTAAATTCTCATTTTAAGAGTTGGTAAACATACGTTTGAAAATCCCTGCTCCAACCCATGCATCCAAGAAAGTTTCAATAGCACCCAAATATTTGTATGAAAAATTAACATGCAGAATATACTATTAGATGCACCACTAGCATTTTAACAAGAATAATACCAACCAACACGCAGACGGCTTACAATGACCCAGCTACAGCATTTCCAAGGAAAAAACACAAGCCACTGTTCACACTGGATATGGACACTGGATATGGATCAACTGCTCTGCGCATTTCCAAGGAAAAAACACAAGCCACTGTTCACACTGGATATGGACACTGGATATGGATCAACTGCTCTGCCAGTGAGATAATATTAACCACCACCTTGCGGCAAAACGTGAAGCATAAATAAATATAAATAGCAAAAAAATGCAGCCATGCAAAGGGCTGATAAATAAGACAAAACTAGTTTGAATAAGAAAATGAATCATCAAAGGAATCTCGAGTTTATATATACCAATTAGTGTAGAAGTTTCTAAGTGCAAGAATCCTCATCAATGTCCATAAGAAAAGCAATGGAGCAAACACAACAACGAATTACTCGCAAATCCAAATGACTCAATTTGAGCTTGCCCACTACAGTGACTTTGACGTAAAATCGTTGTACTCACTTTTTCCTCTAAGCTTCCTAGCAATGCACACTTAGATGGTCTGACCTTCAGTTAATTTGTTAAAATTATTTTGCACCTTTACACTTGTTGAGGTTTCTTTATAAGAGAAGACATTGAATTTGACTTATCTAACATAAAGCCACACCGCAATTGATCGACCTTAATTGGGCATGGTCCTTTTGTTGGGGCCCTTATTGGGCATGGTACTTACTTTAGCAAATGCATGGTCCCTGTGTTTCGAAAAAATTGGGCCATCTTTATCTTAGGAAAGAACAACTCTTTGCTTCTAGAAAATGTTCAACTGATTTAACATCTTCAAGATTTCAAGGTTATCAAATCCCAAATACCATGGCAATTTTTTTTTTTAGGGTAGTTGAAGAATATATGTAGCGACCACTTTAATGAAAGCCAATATTGAGCAATCCAATGACAAATTTTGGGAAGTATAGGAAACAAACAAAGACTTGCGAGAGAGCATTGACAATATGTGACTGGCATTATGGCTAGGGGTTTGACTATAAGTTTGACAAAATGGAACCAATAGGCTGATTACGAGTTTGTGCAGGTGTTGATCACGATTACAACTTTGACTTTAACTTCCTACCTGTAGCTTTCATTGGGTTTTGCACTACGTTGACTTTGACATCTTAGCAAGCTATCAGTTGACTTGATACTCCCTTATAGTACAAATACTTGTATATATACAATTATATTGGGTGCCACAAATGATGTAGAGTCTCAAATGGTGTAGAGATTATGCCACAAATTTTTGGTAGAGATTGATCTCGGCCGTCCATCTCTGCGATGGACGGTGCAGATGGTGACACCTCGAATCACCCCAAGCAACCCCCTTTTGGTAGAAATTGAGACCTTACGGCCGTTGAATGTAGATCGGCGGCCCAGATGAGGACCTTTATTTGGGGCTTTGATGTGGACCGTTAGATCCAAAGCAGCCCCCTGATTTGGGGCTTTTAATCTCGACCCTTGAAATTGGGGCATTTCATCTAGACCGTCCATCTCGGATTTGGACGGCCCACAACAAAAGCCCCAATTCGATTTCTCCATCGAATTCGACGATGGCGTGGGGTTCAGTCGATTGGAGCAGCAGTGGTGACGGAGACCATTTCTTTTGCCCATCCGACCATCGCGTATGACCAAGGTCGGCGGAGCCATGGCGGAAGCTCAAACTGAAGCTCAAATCGCCGTTTTTTTGTTGCAGCCTTTGTTTTTGATCGGCATTTAAATGTCCCAAAATCGTTCTCTATTTGCCTCATTATAGAAAAATCTACCTTTTGGGGTTAAGTTTCCAGCCTCCGTGGACGAGATTGGGTGGATTAAGAAATGAAAGAGCAGGATGGATCATTGCGCATCTCCATATTATCCTTCTAGCCCTGAACTGATTCATTTTTGAAAATGCAGGACCTCGTTAAGAAATCCTATGGAAGCTTTTTAAGGTTCATCTTTACTCTTACTTACCGCATCCATTTTTTTTCCAATTTTTGGTCATGGGCTGACGGGCAAATCCGGTGCACAATTCTTCATTCTTACTTTGGTGGGGGACTAATAATTTACGGGGACAGAAAGGCGGTGTAAAGCAGTTAGTATAGGCCACAGAAATGATTTTATTGACAAAAGACACGGGAATACGTTCAAGGAATCCGCAGTGGAAGTAAGCTCGTGGTTGCGCAGATGCTCGTGGATCCGACAGGGATTTCGGTAATTGCTACTATTCTACATTCTAAATGAAGAGATTCATGCCCTAGACGAAAAGATTCAAGGCGCTCAGAGCATAGCTGCCAAGCTTACCCCATCTATTTTACGGTCTGTATTTTTGTTGTTTGCATTTCGTTTTATTAGCTTGACAGCCGATTCTCGTTTAGAACCTTGCCCCTATTTCGATGCATTGTGTGCAGCTATAGCAGGGCTGCTAGACCAGTGCCACGGTGGAGCTGCTTTCTTTCGCTTCAGAAATATCAAGATTTACAATTTGCAGGGTGATCTTTGAGCTGGAAGCGGTATTCTAAACCACCTTTAAGGTTAGTATCTCCTTTTATTAACTTTATATTTCGTTTCTTAGAACGATATCCTGCTTTGCAGGAAGGATCCGTGGTCGATCTGCTTATTTGTCCATACCAGAACTTTGTCCGCCCCCTTAAGAAGATAGCTGAGATTTTGGCATCAGTGGATTTGATGATCCGTTGCAGTTTGTACTAGGAATAGAAGCTGGCATGATAACTGCAACAAAACATCTTTCACATGGTTAGGCCTGATGGTATTTTATTTCAAAGAAAGGAAATTGTCCTCAAAACATGGTGTCTTTTTCTCAAGTAGCAGGTTAACCCAATAGCATTTGTGAGGTTTGTTGAAATTTCTATTTTGTAACATTACTTACCATTTATTAGATACTTGATTTATATCGTCTTTTTGTGCTGGCATGATCAGATGAATTCGTTACATGCTCTTATGAGAGTTTGCGAATTGGTTGGGAGTGTTGACTATGAAACACTAGATGGTCAATAAATTTTAAAAGTCAAGTTAGAGACTTTCAGGTATCAAATATCTTATTTTTGCACAAAAGTTCTGGAGGCTGGTGAATTGACTGTTTGCATTATGCAGATTGCCCCAAAACTATTCGTCATCCTGTGTCATGTATTTAGAGTAGTTACTTTCGGACAAGAGCTTTTTTTGGAGTTACCTCCATGTTTGTGCTGCTGTAGAATTAGAACAGGAAATGTATTTTGCCATATTTGACATATATACAATAGGAATTTGAAAGATGTGTGCCTAGACTTATTTGTAGAGCTTCCCTCAAGCTTTCCAATGGATACTCTTGCTTGGGAAATGGATCTTGCATTTGCAAGTTATGCCCAAGTATCTACTAGCTGGTGCACATGGCCGTCTCAGTTGTTGGAGATTTTAAATAGGAGGTAATGTACTATTTGTCATTCATTTTAATGTATATCCCTGTGTATTCCTGTGTTATGCATGTAATTTAGAGTAGTTACTCAGGCAATAGACCTTTCTTCTTGGAGTCAACCTCCATGTTTGTACTCCGCTGTAGAATTAGAACATCAAATGTATTTTGCCATATTTGGCATATACAGAGTGGGAATTTGAAAGATGTGTGCCTAGACTTATTTTTAGAGCTTCCCTTAAGCTTTAAAATGAATACTATTACTTCAGAAATGGATCTTGCATTTGCAAGTTATGCGAAATATCTTCTAGCTGGTGCACATATAACATGTTGAACATGGCCGTCTCAGTTGTTGGAGATTTAAAAAAGGAGGTAATGAACTATTTGCCATTCATTTTAATTTCATTTTAATGTATATCTCTGTGTTATGTACTTGAAGTAGTTACTAGAACAAGAGAGCCTTCTTTTTTTTGGAGTTACTTCCATATTTGTGCTATAGAATTAGAATTAGAACATCAAATGTATTTTGCTATATTTGTCATATATAGATTTGGAATTTGAAAGATGTGTGCCTAGACTTATTTTTAGAGCTTCCCTTAAGCTTTCCAATGAATACTCTTACTTGAGAAATGGATCTTGCATTTGCAAGTTATACCCAAATGTCTGCTAGCGTGTAGATGCCATACAAAAATGGCAGCAAAAGCAATTGATGCTAACAAAGCAATTCCTATTCTCACAGGGTATTCGTTGCCTTCAGTCTCTATTAGTAAGGTATTAGCAACGAGTTTGCATTTATGTTCGTGCTAAATCTGAACCAGCACAAAAATATTAATCCCTCATAATTTTTTAGGTGTTGGTTTCTTTATGCTATGTATAGAACAGCTTATCCTATTTTATTGTGTTCTATGTCTGTCAAAATTGGATATGAGCTTTTGCCAAACATTTATGTTGCTCTTATGTAGGCTTAGAGGCATCAAGAAAATGAAGTGGGAGCCTAAGTTTTACTCTTAATCATCATATGCATTATTAGTATGTATGAACATGTGAAGGATCATTACACATGCGCTCAGAGGGATTGAATGACCATATAACTTATCTATTACATTGCCTTTGGGGCGTGCAGAGATGAAAAGACATGTTGCTCCTGGTGTGCTTATATTTTGGAGCTTGTGGTTGTTAAACATGATGCCGCACATGTTTATAGGTGTTCACATCAATTTCATTAGTATTCAAGTATCTAAGGAAATTTCTTATTGAAGATATTGAGCTTGTGTAAAGGTATACCATGCCATTTCTTGGTTTTTGATGGCTGCCTTTGTTATGACTTAATAATAAGATTCTACCCATTGTAAGTGAAAGCCTGTGAGAATCTAATTTCATATTCTTACTTTGCAGTTTAGAAAATTTTGATCTTTTCTTATTCGTTGCAAGGGAACACACAAGATGGCATGCATATATCTAAGCACATATCTAAGCTATACGTGTATATTTGTTTGATTGCAGACATGGATGGCCAGATTGCATCACTTTTGAAGTCCCTGGTCGTGGAAGAAGTTTTGGAAGGTTAACTCTCTCCTTCGTTCATACAATGGTGCAGCCTACTGCCTATTTACAAATAGGTTTTATATGATCAAAATGCTAGTTTCAATTTCAATTATGCATGTCGACATGCACACATGAGTGAGTGCATGCTTATGTGGCTGGGAACAATTTGATTGAGCTTTACGCTTAAATAATGCTGAACACAACCATGGGCCAGTTTGTAATGAACAAATGATGTGAAGGAGATCAAGTTGTGTCCCATTTTTCAGACCAAGGATGCATTATTGTTAATACACGTGTCAGTTTGGCAATTATGCAAGGTATTATGGTTACCAGGATTGAAAGTTCTTTTTGCATCTAATTTAGTCCCTTGGGTTGTCTAATAATAGCTTGCTGGTGGTACTGCATCGATGCAGCAATTGAAAGAACGTCTGGAGAAGGATCTCATGGAGGTAGCAAACTATTTATGGTTGGTTAAAGCAGTAAACTGGTTAACATCTTTGTTTTCTACAGGAGGCACCTCAGGCAGGAAGGGTCAAAGTGCTTGCAAGTGGGAATGCAATAGAACGTAGATTCAGGTTATTTGGTCTCTACTCGCACTGGCTGCTTTGTAGAATGTTTAAAGTCAGAGAATAGAAAATTGAATTTGACGGCGCATAGGGGACACTGATGATTTATCAGTATAATTCGTTAAAGCAAAGAACTTAACCCTTCCTAATGTACTTGGATATCTTATATTTTGCAGCGTCTGGATCGGAGGCAGTATTCTTGCTTCATTGGGATCTTTTCAGCAAATGTGGTTCTCGAAAGCAGAGTAAGGAAGGTTTGGCATTTAGGCTGGGCTCTTTTTTTTCTCCTTGTGACTCTAATGTTTTTTGTTGAATGCCAGATTTGAGGAGCATGGGCCATCGTATGTACAAAGGAAATGCCCCTGAATTTTATTGATTGTGCACAATATTTTTCGTTACGTTAATTTATTGCTGCTTCCATAGCCTTATGGCAAGTAGCAGCCTGTACCATATCAATGAGCTCTATGTCTCTGGTTGATTGGTGATTATACATGAAATTAGAAATCCAAAACGTCATGAATCATGATCAGGAGGGTCAAATTTTTGTAGGACTACTTGCCTCCAATTAAAACAAAAAATTAAAGTTGTTTAGTTCATCGTTGCATGTCTGTTTGCCAATGCAGATCCCGAACGGATAATGAATTTAATGCCAAGCTGGGCAACCACGGTTCACTTTATCTTTCTTAATAACATGGTCACAACCCCCGCAGATTTTGTATAGTGCATGGTACATTTTTGTTGTCTTTGAAGTTGAATGTGTCTGAATATTTCTGATTTTATTGTGTTGAAGTTCCATGCTTTTACTCGAACAGTGCAGATATTCCACTGTAAAACAAGCCAAAGTTGATTGTGGACCCGATTTACAGCCTGTCTAAATCGATATATTGCAACAAACTTTATATTGCAACAAAGAATTACAGAATTTTTATTTGTTATATAAGAGCTATAACTCATCAATTCTTTTTTGCATTGAATGTTTTTAAGTCTTGAAGATTTCCAGCCGATGGCATTTCTCCTTCAGCCAGCATTCCATTTTGTCCAGCAACTATGGGGCTTGACGATGGCAGGGTATTTTAAGCTATCCAATTATGGATGCATGGGCTGTTAGGAACTTATGCATGCAGGAATACATGGGCAATGTTACACTTTTGATAGGAACTGCTAAGCTAAAATCTTGCAATTATGGCAGGTAATAGTTGGTGGTTCTCACATTATAACGACTCTTTATTTCTAAATTCAATACCCCATTAGCCCAAGATGAAACCCACTGACTACCTTGGTTTTCTAATACAATGGCGCCCCTTTTTTTTGTGTGTCCATGCCCCTCTAGCCTAAGATGAAAGAAAATAACCACCTCGGCGCCTTTGGCCTAAGACCCTTTAGTATAATGGCGTGTATAGTGACCACTTTGGTGCCTTTACTTCTGGTGTTATGAATGAACTCCTATGGAAATTAATGCTATTATGCATTTATGTTTAAATATGTAAGTCCTAGATGTTGAATAAGAATTCCAAAAATGAACCTTTCGAACTTTATCAGGGTAAAGGTGCATTACGCATTTTCATGTTTGGCAAAATTTGCAACCATTGCATTATATCAAAGTTAGATTGCCTCTTAATAATTTATGTACATTTATCCCTCTACAATGATTTATCCCTAGTGTTGTGGCTCTTTCGCATTATATCCAAGTTAGATTGCCTCCTAATAATTTATGTACATTTATCCCTCTACAATAATTTATCCCTAGTGTTGTGGCTTTTTCGTACCAATAATGTTCTACCTCCTCTTCTCGACCTTCACAACATCACCATATTGATCGGTGTTTCAACAAGCTCACCCTACTAATTTTCACAAACAATCCCAAGCCATTACAATATATGATTAACACATCATCACTAATGTTGTATCCTCTAGACTCATTGAGGTTAAGGAATACAAATCCAAGTTATATCTCAACACTTGGTATAGTTTTTCACTCGTCACATTCATCAAAAATGCCTAAACTCTAAAATCTAAGATGTAAGTTTATCAAGGATATTTGTAAACATGTAACTTACCCACAATTCATGTGGTCATTGGTCTTCCTATCTTAATGCCACTTTCCCTAAGAATACTATCTATCTCTCCTAAGGATTGTTTGTTTCACGACCATTTAATACAATAATCGTTACTTTTTCAATATCCTAGCTTTGACAATCTCACACTCAGTATTTATGAACATCAAACCTTACAGGTTCCATTCTAGCCACCCAAAATTGTCTATCATGCATTTGTTCTCTTCCTGCTTCATTTTGAATGAGGGCATTTGGTGCTGGCCTTCATCACTATATGTTAAAGGAAATACTTACATTTTTTGCAATCACAAGCTATGGGCATAAGCTGAAGGAAGTGGTTGTTGTATGTAAGATGCCATCCTCTATCAATGCAATGAACATGTTCGTAAGAGCTCTTTGTGTCGAACGCGGATCGTAGAGGGCAGTGAGCAGTGGCAGCTCTTTGGATCAGTGTGGCAGGCTTTTCTACAAAAACATGACTCTTTATCTGGTATATTTTCTGTTATTTGTGAGAGTCTTTGTGCTTAATTTTACCAAGCCATAAGAGGGCTATCTGATTTGCTAAAATATTTCCAACCTAACTCTTAAGGAGTTCTGAATAAGCATAGCTTATGGGAAGCGAAGATGTTGAGGTATGCTCCTGTAGTAACTTCCCATATTGTTGATGCATGTACTGTTTTATCTGATAATATAAAAATGGCACCTTCATGGTGTCACCTTGCCTTCAAAAAAAAAAAAAAAAAAAAGTAAGAGCTCTTTATCACATTGGCATTTCATCTCTATCTTCACTATTGTAGGTCAATTATAATGCGTTTAACATTGCTTAATTTTCTAAAGCTCATTTGATGGGCTAACCATTACTCTATCCAGTAGGGGTAGTGGTATTATTAACTGGAGTCTTCACCGAGAAGTTCTAATAGACGATGACGAGCTTCATTGAATGGCTATTAGTCAAGGAATTTAACTTTAACTAGATGCATACTACCATTTGTGCGAGAGGATATGATGACAAATCAGTAGATTATGATACCTGAATTCGACTTGAACAAACAGAATTTTGTCATTTACCGATGACTTCTAACTCAATTCTAAGCTATCCAACTCTATTAATAACTCGTGCCCATTGATGTGTAAAGAAAGACAGAAAGAAATAAATCTTAAAACTATTTCATAAATGTTTTTCAGATTTTAGTAGATCATTATGTACAGATCGTCCATGTACTAAAACATATGGAAGCATCCTATTAAATCATTTTCACTGTTAAACTTTCAGCATTCAAGAGTTAATGCTTAAGAAATGCATTACATGCAAGAACGACAAAACATTTTCAGCACATCTATTTTAGAGGCTACCAGAGTTGGATGCAACTTTAGATTTAAAAAACAGATGCAAATGGCTTAGAAACCCTCATCATAAATCTAAGAATATAGACAACAAGCGGAACCTCATCTAGGGACGCCCGATCGGTTAGTTAGATCCTCGGCATTTCCATCGGTAGAATTTGTCTCGGGATTATCATAAAGCGGTGTAGGAATTTCGCCATTTACAGCTCTGATAGCTGCTGCCCTAGCAACACAGCGGCGTATGACATTGCTTGCATCAAAATTCTTGTTTCTACTACTGGGAGCACTCCGTTTTACCCCAAAATCTTTCCTTCTCTCTTTGTTCTTAGCTCCAGGAGGACGGCCGGCCCCTCGTTTGGGTGCCATCTTCTCAAAAAATTAAGAGCTTACCAAGAAGCGCCTATGTTTAAGCCGGAGTTTGCATGAAAGTCACAGAGCGGAAAAAAGAAGTGGCATACCTTGTATTTTCTTTCCTTTGCCTAGTCCAGCCTGCCATAAATCCGTCGTCCGCTCCCAATTACTTTGGGTCGGGAACCACTAAGTGCGACACCCTAAAAACCTCACAAAATCTAGTACGAAATTTCATGGGAAATATTTCTTGGGAAACAATGTTATTCTCATGCTCCCTTGGGTAGTCAGCCTATTTAATTTTCTTATGAGCAGTCTTTATTGAGTCTAAGTCCCAAAATGCTGTATTAATGGCAATATGTTGGCCCTCAAAAACAAGAATAGGGGTCAAACATACTCAAAGGTAGAACCCTTAGTAAAGCTACAAGGGTGCCTATTATATCTTAAACACTTTAGGCGGGGATCGTCTAAAAGGAACAAGAAAGAATATGCCAATTTGTCCACCAAAAGCTATACAATGGTCAAATGTGACGAAATATCTCCTTTCAAAGGTAGAGGGGAATGATTATAGTATTAAAGCAGCCATCTTTATTTTATTTTATTTTATGGAAGACTCAGCTTTAGTGTATCAAAGTTGGCAAAGAGTATACGAAAACTTCTATACAGCTTGACCCACTTAATGGGACAGTCCTGATACAGCTTTAGGCCACAAAAATAAAATTAAGAGGACAATTCTTATCAAAGGTAGAACCCATATTATAATTATGAGGTGCCAGCATTATACCATGTATGTTTTAGACAAAGATGTGACTAGATGAGTAGGGAGAAAAGCTATCCTTTTGAACCAAGGCCATACAATGGTCACATATGACGAAATGCCACCTTCCAAAGATAAAGGGGCATGATTAGAGTCAATAGACAGCCATCTCAATTTTATGGAAAACTCAGCCTTAGTGTCTCAGACTTGGCTAGGGATTTTTAGAAAATTCCATACACCATGACCAACTAAATGTGACAGTCCTGAAACAGCCAATGATATATATATTTATATGTATATATAGCACCTACCTCCTTCCGCAGATAGAAGGGTCCTTTTGTGTGTCCTTAAAGAATTCCTTCATTTTATCAGCACTACTCAAGTACTAGGTAGATGGGGTTACCTAGCAGTGCTGCTAGGACCCCATACTACCCGTAAAAATACAAAGATACAAAAATAATGTGAATACCCATCGAAATCTAAATAGATAAAGATTCATCAAGAATAATAATAATTATTAGAGTAAATACCTGTAGTGTAAAAGCTTTAACAGGTCCCCCGTATTGAAAGTAAGGCCAGGAAAGTCTTGTTTGAGAACCTTCTCGACATTCTTAAGGATAGTTCTTTTGTCAAACCCGTTCTTTATAAAACAGTCCATAATATTTAGTAAGTCTTTTTTTGCTTCTTCCATACTGCTGTGAACGTAAAGGCTAGGCATTACTTGTGAACAAATCACCTTACTAGCCTGGAAGTACGGTCTGCAGCTGTCAGCCATCACGTATTTCTTAGCAGCAAAGGGCAAAGTCTCTCTTTTATCATATTTGGAGGTTACAAATACACCTAAAGCTGCGTTCAAGATATGAATCTTCATACTCAGGAAACAAGCAGTCATCCCTAACCTGCTATTCTCAGCAAAGCCGATGAAATCTTTTGTCTCATTCTTAATTTCAATAAAATTAAGGTCATAAATCCAAAGGTCTTTTTGTTTATCAAAGAACTGGAGAGGATTTCCACAATTCACAAGTAATAGATCATCCATATACCTAAAAGAACTATTAAACCGGGCAATATCCTGGTATCTTCCTTTCCTGGCCAGTTTCTGGATGAAATTTAACTCATTCCAAGCTAAATACAAATTGCACCAGTTTGGTGACGATGAAAAACCCATCGGTATGCCGCATTGCTGTTTCCAGGTGCTACCGTTATTGCATAACCAACAGTTTTCCAATAACCACTCATTGCTGTAAATGAGGTTAATTCTAGTCATTTCTGCCCAGCATTCAGGTTGTTTATCACAGTGATCCCATTTGGAGTCAAACTGAAGACCATTATTACCTTTGGTTTTAATCCATAATTTGTTATTCTTGTGAATAGACCTCTGGTATGTAAAGGCCGCATTGATGACATCCCTCATGACTTGACATATCCCCGTCTCACCATTTAGAGGTATGCATTCATAACATTTTGTCACATCAGCGACAAATAAACTAAAAATCTTTTCAGGAAGATTAAGGGCCACCTCATAAACAGAATTGATCATCCAATTTGGATTAAAGTTTTTTCCACAAAAGATACGAAAATTCTTACAAAGGTCCCTAGAGACCTCAGGCCAGATATCAAGAATACTTTTAAGGCAAACGGTAATCAAGCTAGCTATATCGGAAAAAACTGAATTGTGTGCATTTGTGATCCAGCGGAAGCTATTTTTATGGGCTTTGTAGATACACAAAAGATATGGTAATGGTAGAGGTATAGGCACAAGAGTAGAGGTGCCAGGATTCATGTCATGGTTAATAACTGATTTCAATATGTTGTGAATAGCTGCTGACAACTCCATCTGAATGTCACCTACAGTTTTCTCGGAGGACATAAAATCTGGACTGCTGAGTCTTTCAAGAGCTAAATTCTTAGCTAATTGTGGGCACATGAAGCTCGGGTTGTTTGTAGCTTTGTCAACGCCCGCTATGTAAAGATTTTTTACCACCCATTTGAGATTTTTAACTGCTATTAGGTCTTCCTCAAGTACGTAGTGTTTGATTTTACCTTCCTGTCCGTGAAGGTACTCTTTCATCATGCCATAAGCCATTTCACGGGCAGCAGTCTCTATATATTTGTATCTGCCCTCATCAATGGGTTTGATATCAAATCTGTGAAGAATGAAAAAAGATCTCAAACTTTCCACAACTGTCTTCATACACTCATTTATATTGAGGGTCTGATGGGGTATATGATTTAACCCTTTCATAAACAGCCCTCTTAAATTTACATTACGTATGATGTTTATATACGTGGTTAGAACATGTCGAACTTGGGATCTATGTATACGGTAAGATCTCTGTTAGAACACGGGCACTTGGAGCATGCATCCTCAACAAAGATAGAAAGGTTTGTATCGTGATCCACTAACTTAGGGAGGTATTTCCACCCAATCACGGTCTTGTCTAGTGCCTTTATTCCTTCCTCTCCACAAAAAGAGAGGTACTACTTTTCTAATATAGTCTTGAACTGATAGCATCCATTAGTCTAGATGTATAGATAAGATGGATAGTGATCTTCTTTTCCTTATTCTCACTCAAGATCCCTATCAGGTTATTAACATCTTTAGCTAGCCATCTAGTGGGCCTCTCTACAAGTACTGTTTAATGGAGAAAGATCTAGATAAGAAAGGGAATATATGTAAAGCGAGACATTTTCCCTAACATTAACAAATGAAATTTGTTTGTATTTGAATCTGCATGGGTCATTTTTATAAGAGCTCAAGAAATCAGGTCTAGGTGCGATACAATGAGTAGTATTATCCTCCTTCACAAAACAACTTGTTCTATTTATGAATCGGTATTATTATAAACCAGATTACGAATGAGGATCGTGTAAAAGCAAAGGCGATGTGAAGTAAAGGCGGTGACTATTTGCCGGGATTATATACAAAACAAGTCCATGTGCAAAAAGTCAAGCGTATTTAAGCTTATCTTTGAAAACAAAATTGAAATAGAGCGGTAAGAACTTACTTGGAAACCTCATTCGATAAAGGTCCGCAGATTTGTATGTCGTGAGGAAACATCTTACGCCCATCATTTTTGCTTTTGTGGCGGACAATTCTCACGTGTTGATAGGTCCCTGGAATAAACCGATGCTAGCGAGATGTTGAGCCCGTACTATATTTTTTCAGCCTCAACGATCTTTTTCGTTCTTCTTCTTCCATGAACATTTTCGATTGGGTAGTAGCATCTTGTCATGTTGTTGGATGAAAAAGTGCTATTTGAGCCCCTTCTCTTATTCTTGTTTTTGGGAGGTCTCCCACTTTCCAGCGGTTCCTTAGTTACAAAATTATGCGGATCAATCATCATTTCGTAGCTACAACCAATTGTAGCTGCCATACTTTTTCTTTGTATGTCTACTTTCGGATTCATTGCGGATCGGTGGCCATTTGGCTAGCCATATGCCTAAATTTGAAGTAGGCCACATGGGCAATTGCAAACTTTTGAAGCTTGGTGGAAACATATTAATAAGCGCAAGAAAGGCGTGTGGCCGGTCCTTTTGGGTACATCTTGCCAAGGTTATTGAGGATATACCAAATGCCTTGGTCAAACCATGTGATATTTTCATTGCATTTATTATTAGGGAGCATGTCACAAGCACACTTGAAATATGGGCTAAAAGACCTCCATATTTTTTTTGATTATAATCTGCTGCGGGCCACCCGACCATTGCCATATGGTTTTGATTAATGTAGATTCCATTGGGGCATGTGCACTCTTTCTCAAATGCCCTCATGTCAAAGGGGCGTCAATTTTGGTCTTGTCGAAGCTATACTCGACCTTATCCGGGGTTTTATAGAAGTTCACTAATAGTGTATCATTGATGTCGACCATGAACTTCCAAGAAGTTTGAGAAATAGGTGCAGTACCTAAGTTGCCGCTTTGCCAAAGGACTTGGTCATATTCTTGACCAATGCTTCTTCCGGACGGTGTGTGATAGCATGGGGAAAAAACTGGTGTTAGGTAGATCAAGTGTGTCACTCCTGGTGCCATAGCGTTGTTCAGCCAGTTCACTTTGTGTAGCTGCATATGCTTCTTTTTCTGGTTCTCTATCTTTTTCTTTCTCTTGGGATTGCAGTCCCATGCCTTCTTCTTTGAGCAATTTGTTTCAAGGATAGGAGCCTTAGGGGTATTGTCCCTTTTGAAAGGTATTTCTTTAGCTTTACCTTTTTTGTCTTTATTGCTTTTGTTGCTTTTGTTGGGACTGTAACATTCCTTCATTCTGCCTTCTATTTTTCCAAAAGTGCTCTGGAATTGCATATCAATTGTGGTCCTTACGCACAAAATGTGTCTTACATTCTTGTAGGCATCTTCAATAATTTTCAAGTAGGTACTAGGGGGGCTTTTCATCTTCAGGGCAAGTATTCCCAGCCATTCATTGAATCCAAGGTAGGCCACAGCTGATAACCTGCAGTCCGTGATGCTCAGCTCAATATTAATGATTTTGCTATACATGCCCTCATGATTAAGGCAGTAAATAACTGTTTGAACAGCATTGCTTGGTACTTGGCACTTAAGTTTAGTGAACCCAAGTTTCCTAAGTTCAGGAATCCAAAGCAACTCGTAGTGATTACATTCGTGATAACATTGGCTCCATTTTTAGCCATCGTATAAAATGGTTACATAATCGATTACCCATCTTATTCTGAGTGTGATTGAAAATTTAAAAACATGTCTATATGTTGACAATCATATTTAAAAGCGTATTAACAAACTCTCATATGCCTAGTGCATCCGAGACAAATTTAGAATTAAGCATGGTGGCCCGAAGGCATAGGTTATCGTCCTAGAAGCGGAAAAGCGAAGTTTCGGTATATATACTAGCTGATTACTAGGATCTAATCTAGCAACACCTTTTACTCCAAACATTAAACCCTCGTTAGTGCTTGAGCCCAAATGCATTTGGCGTTACCCGGGCCTATACCATCGATACTTGAGTTCTACATCTTTGTTTTGTGTATTGCAAACATAATCTTGTTTTATTGGCGGGGTCATTACGAATCTACCTTCTTTATACCCTAGACTCCTCATGAAGAAAGTTATGATCATAACTTCAAACAAAAAAACTCGGCCAAGAAGATTAGATCATGACATAATGGGAATATAAAACCTAAGGATAAACATGCCAAGCCTCTCATGCGTATGAAGAAAGTTACTCACATAACTCAAACATATCGCTCCAAGGTTATGAATGGAATCCTAATCAGGAACAAAAAAGAGTAAAGCCATTGGGCATTTTTTAATGTCATTTTGCCCATATTTAGTTCTTTGTCACAAGAAAGCGGTGGTGACACACTTTAAACCCGGACATCTCTATCAAAGGGGCAAAGCTAAACAATAAATTATAACCACTTTGCACCTAAAGATGTGCATAAAATCTGACTTTTGCCCATTATTGGGTCCATGATTTGCATTAGGCCAAAAGTACTATTGTATTACATTTATGTGATTCTAATTTTTGAGGAAAAACTTTGAGTCAAGACACTTAATGATGGCAAATATCACATTGAAATTATTGCAAAAAGCCATTAGCGACATAAACCGAAAGGTTTTTCTGATTTCGAGCAAATATCATACTGTATCCTATTATGTCAAGTTCCATTGTTTTGGAGAATCTGAATTTTCATCGAGACATATTCTAAGTTAAGAAGCGTCATCAAAAGGTAGATCTTTTTCCACGGGTGATTCATCTATCCAACAAGCGAGAAAATCGAGGAGAAAAACATGCATGTCTTGCATGTGCCATGTGCAGCAGAAGGTCAGATGTAACCTATAGAAGCCGAAATATTTCCAAAATATATCATATTGGTAATTTTTTGAAGCATTGAACTCAGTCCAACACAGCCATAGTGTAACAGCAGATTCAAAAAGCCGGTACCATTTTCCACATCCACAAAAAGGTGGGTTAGACATGTTACCTGTAATCCAACCATTCAAAAGTTAGCCTAACTGGGTAACTAAGAAAGGGATTAGCAGGTAAGCAAAGAAAAACCCTGTTTTTATCCTTTTCCTTTTAGTGTAAAGAAAGACAGAAAGAAATAAATCTTAAAACTATTTCATAAATGTTTTTCAGATTTTAGTAGATCATTATGTACAGATCGTCCATGTACTAAAACATATGGAAGCATCCTATTAAATCATTTTCACTGTTAAACTTTCAGCATTCAAGAGTTAATGCTTAAGAAATGCATTACATGCAAGAACGACAAAACATTTTCAGCACATCTATTTTAGAGGCTACCAGAGTTGGATGCAACTTTAGATTTAAAAAACAGATGCAAATGGCTTAGAAACCCTCATCATAAATCTAAGAATATAGACAACAAGCGGAACCTCATCTAGGGCCGTGCGGTTAGTTAGATCCTCGGCATTTCCATCGGTAGAATTTGTCTCGGGATTATCATAAAGCTGGTGTAGGAATTTAGCCATTCTGACTCGATAGGCTTTGCCCTAGCAACAACGGTGGCGTATGACATTGCTTGCATCAAAATTCTTGTTTCTACTACTGGGAGCACTCCGTTTTACCCCAAAATCTTTCCTTCTCTCTTTGTTCTTAGCTCGAGGACGGCCGGCCGGCCCCTCGTTTGGGTGCCATCTTCTCAAAAAATTAAGAGCTTACCAAGAAGCGCCTATGTTTAAGCCGGAGTTTGCATGAAAGTCACAGAGCGGAAAAAAGAAGTGGCATACCTTGTATTTTCTTTCCTTTGCCTAGTCCCGCAGCCTGCCATAAATCCGTCGGCCGCTCCCAATTACTTTGGGTCGGAACCACTAAGTGCGACACCCTAAAACCTCACAAAATCTAGTACGAAATTTCATGGGAAATATTTCTTGGGAAACAATGTTATTCTCATGCTCCCTTGGGTAGTCAGCCTATTTAATTTTCTTATGAGCAGTCTTTATTGAGTCTAAGTCCCAAAATGCTGTATTAATGGCAATATGTTGGCCCTCAAAAAACAAGAATAGGGGGTCAAACATACTCAAAGGTAGAACCCTTAGTAAAGCTACAAGGGTGCCTATTATATCTTAAACACTTTAGACAGGGGGGATCGTCTAAAGGAACAAGAAAGAATATGCCAATTTGTCCACCAAAAGCTATACAATGGTCAAATGTGACGAAATATCTCCTTTCAAAGGTGGGGAATGATTATAGTATTAAAGCACCATCTTTATTTTATTTTATTTTATGGAAGACTTCGACTTTAGTGTATCAAAGTTGGCAAAGAGTATCTGAAAACTTCTATCTGACTTGACCCACTTAATGGGGACAGATCGATCTGACTTTAGGCCACAAAAATAAAATTAAGAGGACAATTCTTATCAAAGGTAGAACCCATATTATAATTATGAGGTGCCAGCATTATACCATGTATGTTTTAGACAAAGATGTGACTAGATGAGTAGGGAGAAAAGCTATCCTTTTGAACCAAGGCCATACAATGGTCACATATGACGAAATGCCACCTTCCAAAGATAAAGGGGCATGATTAGAGTCAATAGACAGCCATCTCAATTTTATGGAAAACTCAGCCTTAGTGTCTCAGACTTGGCTAGGGATTTTTAGAAAATTCCATACACCATGACCAACTAAATGTGACAGTCCTGAAACAGCCAATGATATATATATTTATATGTATATATAGCACCTACCTCCTTCCGCAGATAGAAGGGTCCTTTTGTGTGTCCTTAAAGAATTCCTTCATTTTATCAGCACTACTCAAGTACTAGGTAGATGGGGTTACCTAGCAGTGCTGCTAGGACCCCATACTACCCGTAAAAATACAAAGATACAAAAATAATGTGAATACCCATCGAAATCTAAATAGATAAAGATTCATCAAGAATAATAATAATTATTAGAGTAAATACCTGTAGTGTAAAAGCTTTAACTTGAGGTCCCCGTATTGAAAGTAAGGCCAGGAAAGTCTTGTTTGAGAACCTTCTCGACATTCTTAAGGATAGTTCTTTTGTCAAACCCGTTCTTTATAAAACAGTCCATAATATTTAGTAAGTCTTTTTTTGCTTCTTCCATACTGCTGTGAACGTAAAGGCTAGGCATTACTTGTGAACAAATCACCTTACTAGCACGGAAATGCGATTCTGCGGTATTTGTCGACCATCACGTATTTCTTAGCAGCAAAGGGCAAAGTCTCTCTTTTATCATATTTGGAGGTTACAAATACACCTAAAGCTGCGTTCAAGATATGAATCTTCATACTCAGGAAACAAGCGGTCATCCCTAACACACGCTATTCTCGGCAAAAGCCGATGAAATCTTTTGTCTCATTCTTAATTTCAATAAAATTAAGGTCATAAATCCAAAGGTCTTTTTGTTTATCAAAGAACTGGAGAGGATTTCCACAATTCACAAGTAATAGATCATCCATATACCTAAAAGAACTATTAAACCGGGCAATATCCTGGTATCTTCCTTTCCTGGCCAGTTTCTGGATGAAATTTAACTCATTCCAAGCTAAATACAAATTGCACCCGGTTTGGTGGCGATGAAAAACCCATCGGTATGCCGCATTCTTTGTTTTTCGGTGCTACCGTTATTGCATAACCAACAGTTTTCCAATAACCACTCATTGCTGTAAATGAGGTTAATTCTAGTCATTTCTGCCCAGCATTCAGGTTGTTTATCACAGTGATCCCATTTGGAGTCAAACTGAAGACCATTATTACCTTTGGTTTTAATCCATAATTTGTTATTCTTGTGAATAGACCTCTGGTATGTAAAGGCCGCATTGATGACATCCCTCATGACTTGACATATCCCCGTCTCACCATTTAGAGGTATGCATTCATAACATTTTGTCACATCAGCGACAAATAAACTAAAAATCTTTTCAGGAAGATTAAGGGCCACCTCATAAACAGAATTGATCATCCAATTTGGATTAAAGTTTTTTCCACAAAAGATACGAAAATTCTTACAAAGGTCCCTAGAGACCTCAGGCCAGATATCAAGAATACTTTTAAGGCAAACGGTAATCAAGCTAGCTATATCGGAAAAAACTGAATTGTGTGCATTTGTGATCCAGCGGAAGCTATTTTTATGGGCTTTGTAGATACACAAAAGATATGGTAATGGTAGAGGTATAGGCACAAGAGTAGAGGTGCCAGGATTCATGTCATGGTTAATAACTGATTTCAATATGTTGTGAATAGCTGCTGACAACTCCATCTGAATGTCACCTACAGTTTTCTCGGAGGACATAAAATCTGGACTGCTGAGTCTTTCAAGAGCTAAATTCTTAGCTAATTGTGGGCACATGAAGCTCGGGTTGTTTGTAGCTTTGTCAACGCCCGCTATGTAAAGATTTTTTACCACCCATTTGAGATTTTTAACTGCTATTAGGTCTTCCTCAAGTACGTAGTGTTTGATTTTACCTTCTGTCAGGTGAAGGTACTCTTTCATCATGCCATAAGCCATTTTCGCAGGCGGCGATCTCTATATATTTGTATCGCCCTCATCAATGGGTTTGATATCAAATCTGTGAAGAATGAAAAAAGATCTCAAACTTTCCTGGCTTGTCTTCATACACTCATTTATATTGAGGGTCGATGGGGTATATGATTTAACCCTTTCATAAACAGACCCTCTTAAATTTACATTACGTATGATGTTTATATACGTGGTTAGAACATGTCCGAACTTGGGATCTATGTATCACGGTAAGATCTCTGTTAGAACACGGGCACTTGGGCATGCATCCTCAACAAAGATAGAAAGGTTTGTATCGTGATCCACTAACTTAGGGAGGTATTTCCACCCAATCCACGGTCTTGTCTAGTGCCTTTATTCCTTCCTCTCCACAAAAGAGAGGTACTACTTTTCTAATATAGTCTTGAACTGATAGCATCCATTAGTCTAGATGTATAGATAAGATGGATAGTGATCTTCTTTTCCTTATTCTCACTCAAGATCCCTATCCAGGTTATTAACATCTTTAGCTAGCCATCTAGTGGGCCTCTCTACAAGTACTGTTTAATGGAGAAAGATCTAGATAAGAAAGGGAATATATGTAAAAGCGAGACATTTTTCCCTAACATTAACAAAAAATTTGGTTGTATTTGAATCTGCATGGGTCATTTTATAAAATTTGAAGAAATCAGGTCTAGGTGCGATACAATGAGTAGTATTATCCTCCTTCACAAAACCTTTGTTCTATTTATGAATCAGCGTATTATAACCAGATTACCACGAATGAGGATCGTGTAAAAGCAAAAGGCGATGTGAAGTAAAGGCGGTGACTATTTGCGGGATTATATACAAAACAAGTCCATGTGCAAAAAGTCAGCGTATTTAAGCTGTCTTTGAAAACAAAATTGAAATAGAACGGTAAGAACTTACTTGGAAACCTCATTCGATAAGGTCCGCAGATTTGTATGTCGTGAGGAAACATCTTACGCCCATCATTTTTTGCTTTTGTGACGGACAATTCTCACTGTGTTGATAGGTCCACGGAATAAACCCGATGCTTGGATGTTGAGCAGGTACTATATTTTCAGCCTCAGCGATCTTTTCTCGTTCTTCTTCTTCCATGAACATTTTAGGATTGGGTAGTAGCATCTTGTCATGTTGTTGGATGAAAAAGTGCTATTTGAGCCCCTTCTCTTATTCTTTGTTTTTGGGAGGTCTCCCACTTTCCAGCGGTTCCTTAGTTACAAAATTATGCGGATCAATCATCATTTAAAGTAGCTACAACCAATTGTAAGCTGCCATACTTTTGCTGTATGTCTACTTTCGGATTCATTGCCAGATCAGTGGCCATTTGGCTGGCCATATGCCTAAATTTGAAGTAGGCCACATGGGCAGCTGCAAACTTTTGAAGCTTGGTGGAGAGCATATTAATAACTGCAAGAAAGGCGTGTAGGCAGTCCTTTTCAGGGTACATCTTGCCAAGGTTATTGAGGATATACCAAATGCCTTGGTCAAACCATGTGATATTTTCATTGCATTTATTATTAGGGAGCATGTCACAAGCACACTTGAAATATGGGCTAAAAGACCTCCATATTTTTTGATTATAATCTCTGCGAGGCCACCCGACCATTGCCATATGGTTTTTGATTAATGTAGATTCCATTGGGGCATGTGCACTCTTTCTCAAATGCCCTCATGTCAAAGGGGCGTCAATTTTGGTCTTGTCGAAGCTATACTCCGGCCTTATTGAGGTTTTTATAGAAGTTCACTAATAGTGTATCATTGATGTCGACCATGAACTTCAAGAAGTTTGAGAAATAGGTGCGAGTACCTAAGTTGCCGCTTTGCCAAAGGACTTGGTCATATTCTTGACCAATGCTTCTACGGTGTGTGATAGCATGGGGAAAAAGCGGTGTTAGGTAGATCAAGTGTGTCACTCACGGTGCCATAGCGTTGTTGGCCAGTTCACTTTGTGTAGGCTGCATATGCTTCTTTTACGGTTCTCTATCTTTTTCTTTCTCTTGGGATTGCGGTCCCATAGCCTTCTTCTTTGAGCAATTTGTTTCAAGGATAGGAGCCTTAGGGGTATTGTCCCTTTTGAAAGGTATTTCTTTAGCTTTACCTTTTTGTCTTTATTGCTTTTGTTGCTTTTTTGTTGGAATTGTAACATTCCTTCATTACGCCTTCTATTTTTCCAAAAGTGCTCACGGAATTGCATATCAATTGTGGTCCTTACGCACAAAATGTGTCTTACATTCTTGTAGGCATCTTCAATAATTTTCAAGTAGGTACTAGGGGGCTTTTTCATCTTGGGGCAAGTATTCCCGACCATTCATTGAATCAAGGTAGGCCACGGTGATAACTGCGGTGATCAGGTGATGCTCGACTCAATATTAATGATTTTGCTATACATGCCCTCATGATTAAGGCGGTAAATAAGCTGTTTGAACAGCATTGCTTGGTACTTGGCACTTAAGTTTAGTGAACCCAAGTTTCCTAAGTTCGGGAATCCAAAGCAACTTCGTAGTGATTACGTTCGTGATAACATTGGCTCCATTTTTAGCCATCTGTATAAAATGGTTACATAATCAGTACCCATCTTATTTACGAGTGTGATTGAAAATTTAAAAACATGTCTATATGTTGACAATCATATTTAAGAAACGTATTAACAAACTCTCATATGCCTAGTGCATACGAGACAAATTTAAATTAAGCATGGTAAAGCCGAAGGCATAGGTTATCGTCCTAGAGCGAGGAAAAGCGAAGTTTCGATTATATATACTAGCTGATTACTAGGATCTAATCTAGCAACACCTTTTACTCCAAACATTAAACCCTCGTTAGTGCTTGAGCCCAAGTGCATACTGGCGTTACCGAGGCCTATACCATCGATGCTTGAGTTCTACATCTTTGTTTTGTGTATTGCAAACATAGTACTGTTTTATTGAGCAGGTCATTCTGAATCTACCTTCTTTATACCCTAGACTCCTCATGAAGAAAGTTATGATCATAACTTCAAACAAAAAGAGCTCGGCCAAGAAGATTAGATCATGGTGACATAATGGGAATATAAAACCTAAGGATAAACATGCCAAGCCTCTCATGCGTATGAAGAAAGTTACTCACATAACTCCAAACATATCGCTCCAAGGTTATGAATGGAATCCTAATCGAACAAAAGAGTAAAAGCCATTGGGCATTTTTAATGTCATTTTGCCCATATTTAGTTCTTTGTCGAAAAGCGGTGGTGACACACTTTAAACCCGGACATCTCTATCAAAGGGGCAAAGCTAAACAATAAATTATAACCCCTTTGCACCTAAAGATGTGCATAAAATCTGACTTTTGCCCATTATTGGGTCCATGATTTGCATTAGGCCAAAAGTACTATTGTATTACATTTATGTGATTCTAATTTTGAGAAAAACTTTGAGTCAAGACACTTAATGATGGCAAATATCACATTGAAATTATTGCAAAAAGCCATTAGCGACATAAACCCGAGAAAGGTTTTCTGATTCGAGCAAATATCATACGTATCCTATTATGTCAAGTTCCATTGTTTTGGAGAATCTGAATTTTCATCGAACATATTCTAAGTTAAGAGCGTCATCAAAAGGTAGATCTTTTTTCCACGGTGATTCATCTATCCAACAAAGCGAGAGAAAATCGAGAGAAAAACATGCATGTCTTGCATGTGCCATGTCTGTGAAGGTCGGATGTAACCTATAGAAGCCGAAATATTTCCAAAATATATCATATTGGTAATTTTTGAAGCATTGAACTTCAGTCCAACACGACCATAGTGTAGCAATGATTCAAAAAGCGGTACCATTTTCCACATCCACAAAAGGTGGGTTAGACATGTTTTTGTAATCCAACCATTCAAAAGTTAGCCTAAGCGGGTAACTAAGAAAGGGATTAGCGGGTAAGCAAAGAAAAAAAACCTGTTTTTATCCTTTTCCTTTTAGTGTAAAAAAAGAGAAAGAAATAAATCTTAAAACTATTTCATAAATGTTTTCAGATTTTTAGTAGATCATTATGTCTGGATCGTCCATGTACTAAAACATATGGAAGCATCCTATTAAATCATTTTCCTTTGTTAAACTTTCAGCATTCAAGAGTTAATGCTTAAGAAATGCATTACATGCAAAAGCGACAAAACATTTTGACACATCTATTTTAGAGGCTACGAGTTGGATGCAACTTTAGATTTAAAAAGCAGATGCAAATGGCTTAGAAACCCTCATCATAAATCTAAGAATATAGACAACAAAGCGGAACCTCATCTAGGGCCCCGTCTGGTTAGTTAGATCCTCGGCATTTCCATCGGTAGAATTTGTCTCGGGATTATCATAAAGCTGGTGTAGGAATTTCGCCATTTCTGACTCGATAGCTGCTTTGCCCTAACAACCGGGCGTATGACATTGCTTGCATCAAAATTCTTGTTTCTACTCTTTGGGGAGCACTCCGTTTTACCCCAAAATCTTTCCTTCTCTCTTTGTTCTTAGCTCGGAGGGCCGGTAGGCCCCTCGTTTGGGTGCCATCTTCTCAAAAATTAAGAGCTTACCAAGAAAGCCTATGTTTTAAGCCGGAGTTTGCATGAAAGTCCGCAGGCGGAAAAAAAAGTGGCATACCTTGTATTTTCTTTCCTTTGCCTAGTCCATGACGCCATAAATCCGTCGGCCGCTCCCAATTACTTTGGGTCCGGAACCACTAAGTCGACACCCTAAAACCTCACAAAATCT
Source organism: Isoetes taiwanensis (assembly GCA_021234155.1). Classification (NCBI taxonomy): domain Eukaryota; kingdom Viridiplantae; phylum Streptophyta; class Lycopodiopsida; order Isoetales; family Isoetaceae; genus Isoetes; species Isoetes taiwanensis. The sequence continues at coordinate 133,584 of JAJEKV010000386.1, forward strand.
AGTCTGAAATTTCATGGGAAATATTTCTTGGGAAACAATGTTATTCTCATGCTCCCTTGGGTAGTCGACCTATTTAATTTTCTTATGGCGGTCTTTATTGAGTCTAAGTCCCAAAATCTTTGTATTAATGGCAATATGTTGGCCCTCAAAAACAAGAATAGGGGTCAAACATACTCAAAGGTAGAACCCTTAGTAAAGCTACAAGGGTGCCTATTATATCTTAAACACTTTAGGCGGGGATCGTCTAAAAGGAACAAAAAGAATATGCCAATTTGTCCACCAAAAGCTATACAATGGTCAAATGTGACGAAATATCTCCTTTCAAAGGTAGGGGAATGATTATAGTATTAAAGCGACCATCTTTATTTTATTTTATTTTATGGAAGACTTCGACTTTAGTGTATCAAAGTTGGCAAAAGTATCTGAAAACTTCTATCTGACTTGACCCACTTAATGGGACGGGTCGATCTGACTTTAGGCCACAAAAATAAAATTAAGAGGACAATTCTTATCAAAGGTAGAACCCATATTATAATTATGAGGTGCCAGCATTATACCATGTATGTTTTAGACAAAGATGTGACTAGATGAGTAGGGAGAAAAGCTATCCTTTTGAACCAAGGCCATACAATGGTCACATATGACGAAATGCCACCTTCCAAAGATAAAGGGGCATGATTAGAGTCAATAGACAGCCATCTCAATTTTATGGAAAACTCAGCCTTAGTGTCTCGGACTTGGCTAGGGATTTTTAGAAAATTCCATACACCATGACCAACTAAATGTGGTGATCACAAAGCGACCAATGATATATATATTTATATGTATATATAGCACCTACCTCCTTCCATGAGATAGAAGGGTCCTTTTTGTGTGTCCTTAAAGAATTCCTTCATTTTATCAGCACTACTCAAGTACTAGGTAGATGGGGTTACCTAGCAGTGCTGCTAGGACCCCATACTACCCGTAAAAATACAAAGATACAAAAATAATGTGAATACCCATCGAAATCTAAATAGATAAAGATTCATCAAGAATAATAATAATTATTAGAGTAAATACCTGTAGTGTAAAAGCTTTAACAGGTCCCCCGTATTGAAAGTAAGGCCAGGAAAGTCTTGTTTGAGAACCTTCTCGACATTCTTAAGGATAGTTCTTTTGTCAAACCCGTTCTTTATAAAACAGTCCATAATATTTAGTAAGTCTTTTTTTGCTTCTTCCATACTGCTGTGAACGTAAAGGCTAGGCATTACTTGTGAACAAATCACCTTACTAGCCTGGAAGTACGGTCTGCAGCTGTCAGCCATCACGTATTTCTTAGCAGCAAAGGGCAAAGTCTCTCTTTTATCATATTTGGAGGTTACAAATACACCTAAAGCTGCGTTCAAGATATGAATCTTCATACTCGGGGAAACAAAGCGATCATCCCTAACACTGCTATTCTCAATAAAAGCCGATGAAATCTTTTGTCTCATTCTTAATTTCAATAAAATTAAGGTCATAAATCAAAGGTCTTTTTGTTTATCAAAAGGCGGAAGGATTTCCACAATTCACAAGTAATAGATCATCCATATACCTAAAAGAACTATTAAACCGGGCAATATCCTGGTATCTTCCTTTCCTGGCCAGTTTCTGGATGAAATTTAACTCATTCCAAGCTAAATACAAATTGCACCAGTTTGGTGACGATGAAAAACCCATCGGTATGCCGCATTGCTGTTTCCAGGTGCTACCGTTATTGCATAACCAACAGTTTTCCAATAACCACTCATTGCTGTAAATGAGGTTAATTCTAGTCATTTCTGCCCAGCATTCAGGTTGTTTATCACAGTGATCCCATTTGGAGTCAAACTGAAGACCATTATTACCTTTGGTTTTAATCCATAATTTGTTATTCTTGTGAATAGACCTGCGGTATGTAAAAGGCGCATTGATGACATCCCTCATGACTTGACATATCCCGAATCTCACCATTTAGAGGTATGCATTCATAACATTTTGTCACATCGACAAATAAACTAAAAATCTTTTCGGGGAAGATTAAAGGGCCACCTCATAAACAGAATTGATCATCCAATTTGGATTAAAGTTTTTTCCACAAAAGATACGAAAATTCTTACAAAGGTCCCTAGAGACCTCAGGCCAGATATCAAGAATACTTTTAAGGCAAACGGTAATCAAGCTAGCTATATCGGAAAAAACTGAATTGTGTGCATTTGTGATCCGGTGGATTGAAGCTATTTTTATGGGCTTTGTAGATACACAAAGATATGGTAATGGTAGAGGTATAGGCACAAGAGTAGAGGTGCGGGATTCATGTCATGGTTAATAAGCGATTTCAATATGTTGTGAATAGGCTGGCGACAACTCCATCCGAATGTCACCCTCTGATTTTCTCGGAGGACATAAAATGCGGGCTCATTGAGTCTTTCAAGAGCTAAATTCTTAGCTAATTGTGGGCACATGAAGCTCGGGTTGTTTGTAGCTTTGTCATCGCCTTAGCTATGTAAGATTTTTACCACCCATTTGAGATTTTTAAGCGCTATTAGGTCTTCCTCAAATGCGTAGTGTTTGATTTTACCTTCTGTCAGGTGAAGGTACTCTTTCATCATGCCATAAGCCATTTCACGGGCAGCAGTCTCTATATATTTGTATCTGCCCTCATCAATGGGTTTGATATCAAATCTGTGAAGAATGAAAAAAGATCTCAAACTTTCCACAACTGTCTTCATACACTCATTTATATTGAGGGTCTGATGGGGTATATGATTTAACCCTTTCGCAAAAAGCATGACCCTCTTAAATTTCTGTTCTGTATGATGTTTATATCTGTGGTTAGAACATGTCCGAACTTGGGATCTATGTATCTGGTAAGATCTCTGTTAGAACACGGGCACTTGGAGCATGCATCCTCAACAAAGATAGAGAAAGGTTTGTATACGTGATCCACTAACTTAGGGAGGTATTTCCACCCAATCACAGTCTTGTCTAGTGCCTTTATTCCTTCCTCTCCACAAAAGAGAGGTACTACTTTTTCTAATATAGTCTTGAACCTGATAGCATCCATTAGTCTAGATGTATAGATAAGATGGATAGTGATCTTCTTTTCCTTATTCTCACTCAAGATCCCTATCCGGTTATTAACATCTTTAGCTAGCCATCTAGTGGGCCTCTCTACAAGTACCTGTTTAATGGAGAAAGATCTAGATAAGAAAGGGAATATATGTAAAACGAGACATTTTTCCCTAACATTAACAAATGGTTTGTATTGTATTTGAATCTGCATGGGTCATTTTTATAAGAGCTGAAGAAATCAGGTCTAGGTCTGATACAATGAGTAGTATTATCCTCCTTCACAAAACACTGTTCTATTTATGAATCAGCGTATTATAACCACCGTTACACGAATGAGGATCGTGTAAAGCAAAGGCGATGTGAAGTAAAGGCGGTGACTATTTGCCGGGGATTATATACAAAACAAGTCCATGTGCAAAAAGTCAGCGTATTTAAGCATCTTTGAAAACAAAATTGAAATAGAGCGGTAAGAACTTACTTGGAAACCTCATTGATAAGGTCCATGATTTGTATGTCGTGAGGAAACATCTTACGCCCATCATTTTTTTGCTTTTGTGGCGGACAATTCTCTGTGTTGATAGGTCCTGGGAATAAACCCGATGCTTGAGATGTTGAGCCCGTACTATATTTTTCAGCCTCAGCGATCTTTTTTCGTTCTTCTTCTTCCATGAACATTTTTCGATTGGGTAGTAGCATCTTGTCATGTTGTTGGATGAAAAAGTGCTATTTGAGCCCCTTCTCTTATTCTTGTTTTTGGGAGGTCTCCCACTTTCCATGATTTCCTTAGTTACAAAATTATGCGGATCAATCATCATTTTTAAAGTAGCTACAACCAATTGTAAACGCCATACTTTTTTGTATGTCTACTTTGGATTCATTGCCGGATCGGTGGCCATTTGGTCGGCCATATGCCTAAATTTGAAGTAGGCCACATGGGCATTTACGCAAACTTTTGAAGCTTGGTGGAAGCATATTAATAAGCGCAAAAGAAAGGTGTAGGCGGTCCTTTTAGTGGTACATCTTGCCAAGGTTATTGAGGATATACCAAATGCCTTGGTCAAACCATGTGATATTTTCATTGCATTTATTATTAGGGAGCATATCACAAGCACACTTGAAATATGGGCTAAAAGACCTCCATATTTTTTCCGGATTATAATCCCTGCTGCGAGGGGCCACCACCATTGCCATATGGTTTTTGATTAATGTAGATTCCATTGGGGCATGTGCACTCTTTCTCAAATGCCCTCATGTCAAAGGGGACGTCAATTTTGGTCTTGTCGAAGCTATACTCGGCCTTATCCGGGTTTTATAGAAGTTCACTAATAGTGTATCATTGATGTCGACCATGAACTTCCAAGAAGTTTGAGAAATAGGTGCGGAAGTACCTAAGTTGCCGCTTTGCCAAAAGGACTTGGTCATATTCTTGACCAATGCTTCTACGGAGGCGTGTGTGATAGCATGGGGGAAAAAGCTGGTGTTAGGTAGATCAAGTGTGTCCTCCACCGGTGCCATAAGCGTTGTTCGGCCAGTTCACTTTTGTAGTTTGCATATGCTTCTTTTACGGTTCTCTATCTTTTTCTTTCTCTTGGGATTGGGTCCCATGGCTTCTTCTTTGAGCAATTTGTTTCCAAGGATAGGAGCCTTAGGGGTATTGTCCTTTTGAAAGGTATTTCTTTTAGCTTTACCTTTTTTTGTCTTTATTGCTTTTGTTGCTTTTGTTGGATTTGTAACATTCCTTCATTACGCCTTCTATTTTTCCAAAAGTGCTCGGAATTGCATATCAATTGTGGTCCTTACGCACAAAATGTGTCTTACATTCTTGTAGGCATCTTCAATAATTTTCAAGTAGGTACTAGGGGGGCTTTTCATCTTGAGGCAAGTATTCCGACCATTCATCATTGAATCAAGGTAGGCCACGGTGATAACTGCCCGGTCGGTGATGCTTTCGACTCAATATTAATGATTTTGCTATACATGCCCTCATGATTAAAGGCGATAAATAAGCTGTTTGAACAACATTGCTTGGTACTTGGCACTTAAGTTTAGTGAACCCAAGTTTCCTAAGTTCGAGGAATCAAAGCAACTCGTAGTGATTACATTCGGAAATAACATTGGCTCCATTTTAGCCATCGTATAAAATGGTTACATAATCGGTACCCATCTTATTTCTGAGTGTGATTGAAAATTTAAAAAACATGTCTATATGTTGACAATCATATTTAAGAAGCGTATTAACAAACTCTCATATGCCTAGTGCATCCGAGACAAATTTAAATTAAGCATGGTAAAGCCGAAAGGCATAGGTTATCGTCCTAGAACGGAAAAAGCAGTTTTCGGTATATATATACTAGCTGATTACTAGGATCTAATCTAGCAACACCTTTTACTCCAAACATTAAACCCTCGTTAGTGCTTGAGCCCAAGTGCGCCTGGCGTTACCCGGGCCTATACCATCGATACTGAGTTCTACATCTTTTTTTGTGTATTACAAACATAGTCTTTGTTTTTATTGGCGGGGTCATTGAATCTACCTTCTTTATACCCTAGACTCCTCATGAAGAAAGTTATGATCATAACTTCAAACAAAAAAGCTACGGCCAAGAAGATTAGATCATGGCGACATAATGGGAATATAAAACCTAAGGATAAACATGCCAAACCCTCTCATGCGTATGAAGAAAGTTACTCACATAACTCCAAACATATCGCTCAAGGTTATGAATGGAATCCTAATCGAACAAAGAGTAAAGCCATTGGGCATTTTAATGTCATTTTGCCCATATTTAGTTTTTGTCACGAAGAAAGCGGTGGTGACACACTTTAAACCGGACATCTCTATCAAAGGGGCAAAGCTAAACAATAAATTATAACCCACTTGCACCTAAAGATGTGCATAAAATACTGACTTTTGCCCATTATTGGGTCCATGATTTGCATTAGGCCAAAAGTACTATTGTATTACATTTATGTGATTCTAATTTTTCAGAAAAACTTTGAGTCAAGACACTTAATGATGGCAAATATCACATTGAAATTATTGCAAAAAGCCATTAGCAGCATAAACCGAAAAGGTTTTCTGATTCGAGCAAATATCATACTGTATCCTATTATGTCAAGTTCCATTGTTTTCAGAGAATCTGAATTTTCATCAGACATATTCTAAGTTAAGAACGTCATCAAAAGGTAGATCTTTTTCCACAGGTGATTCATCTATCCAACAAACAGAGAAAATCAGAGAAAAACATGCATGTCTTGCATGTGCCATGTCTGCCGAGGAAGGTCGGATGTAACCTATAGAAGCCCAGAAATATTTCCAAAATATATCATATTGGTAATTTTTTGAAGCATTGAACTCGATCCAACACGACCATAGTGTAACAATGATTCAAAAAGCGGTACCATTTTTCCACATCCACAAAAGGTGGGTTAGACATGTTACACGTAATCCAACCATTCAAAAAGTTAGCCTAAGCGGGTAACTAAGAAAGGGATTAGCAGGGTAAGCAAAAAGAAAAAACCCTGTTTTTATCCTTTTCCTTTTAGTGTAAAGAAAGACAGAAAGAAATAAATCTTAAAACTATTTCATAAATGTTTTTCAGATTTTAGTAGATCATTATGTACAGATCGTCCATGTACTAAAACATATGGAAGCATCCTATTAAATCATTTTCACTGTTAAACTTTCAGCATTCAAGAGTTAATGCTTAAGAAATGCATTACATGCAAGAACGACAAAACATTTTCAGCACATCTATTTTAGAGGCTACCAGAGTTGGATGCAACTTTAGATTTAAAAAACAGATGCAAATGGCTTAGAAACCCTCATCATAAATCTAAGAATATAGACAACAAGCGGAACCTCATCTAGGACGCCCGTCTGGTTAGTTAGATCCTCAGCATTTCCATCAGTAGAATTTGTCTCAGGATTATCATAAACTGGTGTAGGAATTTCGCCATTTACAGCTCTGATAGCTGCTGCCCTAGCAACACAGCGGCGTATGACATTGCTTGCATCAAAATTCTTGTTTCTACTACTGGGAGCACTCCGTTTTACCCCAAAATCTTTCCTTCTCTCTTTGTTCTTAGCTCCAGGAGGACGGCCGGCCCCTCGTTTGGGTGCCATCTTCTCAAAAAATTAAGAGCTTACCAAGAAGCGCCTATGTTTAAGCCGGAGTTTGCATGAAAGTCACAGAGCGGAAAAAAGAAGTGGCATACCTTGTATTTTCTTTCCTTTGCCTAGTCCCGCAGCCTGCCATAAATCCGTCGGCCGCTCCCAATTACTTTGGGTCGGAACCACTAAGTGCGACACCCTAAAACCTCACAAAATCTAGTACGAAATTTCATGGGAAATATTTCTTGGGAAACAATGTTATTCTCATGCTCCCTTGGGTAGTCAGCCTATTTAATTTTCTTATGAGCAGTCTTTATTGAGTCTAAGTCCCAAAATGCTGTATTAATGGCAATATGTTGGCCCTCAAAAAACAAGAATAGGGGGTCAAACATACTCAAAGGTAGAACCCTTAGTAAAGCTACAAGGGTGCCTATTATATCTTAAACACTTTAGACAGGGATGCGTCTAAAGGAACAAGAAGAATATGCCAATTTGTCCACCAAAAGCTATACAATGGTCAAATGTGACGAAATATCTCCTTTCAAAGGTAGAGGGGAATGATTATAGTATTAAAGCAGCCATCTTTATTTTATTTTATTTTATGGAAGACTCAGCTTTAGTGTATCAAAGTTGGCAAAGAGTATACGAAAACTTCTATACAGCTTGACCCACTTAATGGGACAGTCCTGATACAGCTTTAGGCCACAAAAATAAAATTAAGAGGACAATTCTTATCAAAGGTAGAACCCATATTATAATTATGAGGTGCCAGCATTATACCATGTATGTTTTAGACAAAGATGTGACTAGATGAGTAGGGAGAAAAGCTATCCTTTTGAACCAAGGCCATACAATGGTCACATATGACGAAATGCCACCTTCCAAAGATAAAGGGGCATGATTAGAGTCAATAGACAGCCATCTCAATTTTATGGAAAACTCAGCCTTAGTGTCTCAGACTTGGCTAGGGATTTTTAGAAAATTCCATACACCATGACCAACTAAATGTGACAGTCCTGAATGTTCCCACTTGGATGCAGGATTAATAATATTTAAGACTAGCCTGGAACATCATCATGCAACAAATATGGGTTATAATGAATTATTTTTAAGCTACAAATTTCTAGTTACTATATTTTTGGCATTTATCAAGAATATAGATCCTGTAAAAGGAAGGTTGCTTGTAAAAGCATAATATATATATACATATATATATATAGACTAGCCGAACTTTTATGCGCAGAAGAGGCTCAATTCTCAGACATAACAAAGGCTAGCCCTAAACTTAGAATATATTTATATATCCCTCCCTCCTACCGGAAGGCAGAGATAGGTCCCATATAATGCATAAGGACTGGAGGGTCCCTATGCCATAGGGACCCCCCTGCCAACTAATTCAATTGACGAATATAAACAATACCAAGTATTACGCAAAGTAAATTACCAGAGTATGTAAAGCTCGAATTTTTTCCTCAAAGTTGAGCTCAGGGAAAATCTCATCATGAAAGATCTTGAGAACTTTTGCCACATATCCTCCTTTGAAGATACTTTTGTTTTGTGAGTTCAAAAATATTCAATCCCATAAATTTGCACTTGTGGCGATAGAGATATTTGGGAAAGAACCCAAGAATTTGGCCTTTGTGGCGAGTAAAATTATGCACAATGTTGATAAGCGCTCATGATAATAATCATCTTTTATACTTTTATAATTATATTGAATCTAAAAACGATGCAAAACAATATAGCGAGGAGGTCTCACCTTCCACGTGTAGTACTTGGAATGAGTAAGAAATGTAATTTTGAGTCCTTGATGTATAATAAAAGCAATTTGAACTACCTTGTTAGGTGGAATTCCCAGCAGCCTTATATCGAGACCTAGAGATTTCAAAGGTATGCTCCTAAACAGTTATCCGCAGAGGGTTTCGATAATTTACTGTTGGCTGCCATTAGCAATGTTGAAACTTATGTATTTGGTAGAAGCATCCTCCTATAAAATATATAAGAAGAGTTAATATAGTACAATACAACTTTAAGCATCATAAAAGTAATAAACTTGAGGATTATCTCTAAGGCCCACAGGTAAAACCGGTGATCCGAAATCGGGTATATATACTAGCGAGAACAAATCCTCTTGACTTGCTAAGTCATCCAAGCCTACCTTACTAACTAAAAGGCAAACTGGACTTATCGGACCCCAAAAGGGGAGGCCTTAGAGATTAAAAAGACTGATTGATACCAGAAAGTGTATCACCATAACAAGATAGATAAATAAGCTTACAACCTAGGGTTGCTTTTTATAATAAAAACCAAATTTAAACCAAATGCAGATATGCAAATGTAGGAAACAAAACTCAAAACACACTTGAACCAAGTAAAAAAGGATGTCTTACATAAGACATTGAATCTTATAAGCAGCCTTAGCTAATGAGAAAAAGCTCAAAATTAGATTAATTACAAGCCAAGGTTGTCACAAAACTATAATAGCAACTAAATGTTGCCCTCCAAAAAAAAAACATTATGTCGATAAACTATAACTTAGAGAACATCAAGATAAATATCAAATAATATGGACCAGGAGGATATTTTACCTAGGAAAAACATGATATTTTACAAAAGGAAAAACAGAAAGCCATTAGTCTTGATTTTCATGTATTCAGATTCATGAAAAATTTTCCAAAAAGACATGAAATATTCGAGAGACAAATTTTTAGTCTGTCCAAAGTACATCAGATTCAAAACCAAAAATTTTGTTTAATAATCATATACAAAGGCAGCAGAATAGAAGACAAGTGATAACAATTTGTGACTCGGGTTTTCAACTCAGAGGATGTAATGCAAGTGGAAAGTTAATTACCATATGTACAAGAATTTTGCTCAAAGTAACTGCTAACTCACCAAATTGAGGTAAACCAGAAAGTTGTGTTCATAAGCTTGAAGAATGAATCCTTCAAGTATGCCACCATGTAATGCCAAAATCCACAATGCATGGGAGAAGGAGTTCGGTTACCTGCAGCAAAAATGCACTTGTTAGCCTAAGAAGGGTAAAAATGCATATGCTAGCAGGTAAGCAATGAACAACCTTGGCCTCTCGGCCCTTTACCCACAAATTAAATTTAAATTGCTTGAAATTACATCCATAGGTCAGAAAAAGTGTAAAGTAATCAGACTTCATGCTACAAAATCATGTACTAGACATAGTTGGAACCAAACTATGCTCAGGTCCGAGCCCTAAATGCTGCCAGACAAGTAACAGATCTATTGGTATTAGCAACCAAGAGCACTACATAGAGCAAGAAGAAAATCAGATCAAAATGCTTTTGATTAAACTAAACCCAAATTGTGCAGTAATAAGGATAACCCTACCAGCACAGTGCTAAATCATGCAACCAACAATAGTGGCCAAGCAAAAGAAATTAATATCTATGTGTAACATCTGGAGAATATCAGCTCGGTACTAGACCTAGTTGGAACTGAATCATGCTCAGATCTGAGCTCTAAACATTGACAGCAATGCTACTATAGGCTAGTTATACACCAAATCCCAGATCTGTTGGTATAAGTGACTAAGAGAATTAATATTAAATCTCAGATCAAAGGATCCCAGCCACAACCAGCCATGCCGATTAACCAGTAAAAATGAGGTGTCATGCTAGCAGAGGATATCTAAACTTAATTAGAAACCTATTCAAAACATTGGACCAGTATGGTGGCTCAACATGCCAACTGTGCTAGGCCAATTATTTCAGCAAGCCTTTTCAAAAGAGTACTGCATATAGCATTTTCCAACCACAAGCACAACATTAGAGCTGAATTTGGAAGAAAACATTATACATTATAAAATAACATCCTACCAAATAAACCTAGTGGAGAACAAAGAAAATCAGTGAAATAATAAATTCATTTGGCAACCTGAACAGGGAGCAAAAGCTAATCCAACATAGTTTATGGTGAAACATACGAATTAAAGCAAGAATGGATGTCCAATGACAGGAGAACGGATATTGGACTATGAGGGTGAATTAGGAAAAAATAAGAACCAGATTAAGCTTGTGAAAAGACTATGCTATAAGCTGCCTACAGCAATAAGCAGTATCAATCAGGCCAAGCAACAAAAACAAGTCACCATAATGCCATGAGAAAGGTATTCGTATGCTAAGCAATTAAATTTAACATCAAATTTATGCCTAGATAAACAACTGAATATAGATCTCATAAAATTAGTTCCACCTAGCATAGACAATTACAGCAATATGAGTGATCCTAGGACCTGATAAAGCTGGATGGAATCATTGTTAGAATCATCGTCCTCCTCAGAGTTAGTCAGGGCAACACCATCAACAATTAGAACCCAGTCCATGCTGCCTGCACAGATCTAACAATGTGTTGAAGCTAGTTCAAAAAGAGAGCAGAGTCTGAAGATTGCCATGGCAAGAATACTGGCTTCAAAGTGCAATAACAAGAAGGATGCTAGATCCAGGTGCTTCTTTTGAGAGAGATGCCCATAAACCTCAGACCTTAGGGCTGCCGCAAAGGAGCCCTTCTCAAACTACGAACACAAGTTGAATGGCTGTTACACGCACCTGTTATCAGCCAAATAACCCCTTTTTTTTGCCCTTTTTTTTCCGATTTAATAAACATAAGCTTTTATACATTACACAAAACCACTAGCCTGTATGGTAAGTAAACAGTTTTTGGGCAACTAGACTAGGGTTCGAATCCATGCAAGTCAAAAGTTCAAAAGCAATTTTATAGTTCAAATACATATCGAATGCATTTTGGGATGACAAAGCAACAATACTAGCCTGAATATTCGGCGTCATCGTACATGTTGGGAATTCCAACGTTGAACTCCACCACTATAGGTATTGTGCCAAACTTATGTGCCCTTATTGCAGTCACGCTATGATGCACTTTGCAAATTAATTTTTGACATCGTATATCGTATATGTTGGGAATTCCAACGTTGAACTCCACCATGTGTCAAACTTATGCGCCCTTGTCACAGTCAAGTGCATGCTATGATGCACTCTGCAAAATAGTTTTCGAATCATGATGTATCTGTAGGTAAGAAAAATTCGTCAACATGTTAAAGTGCATACGTCAACACATACTATGGAATATTGCTGTGGTTTTTTCAAATGTGGATTTGGAATTAAATACACACTAGTAAAGAAACCATCCATGGTCTATGAATAAACAAGTTAATTCTGCTGAAATAGTCGTCAAAATAGAGGGAATCAACTCCCATGAGCGATATTAAAGCATGGCCGCCCAGCTCGCGGCATCTGTAACCAAAAGGTAAGATTCTAACACAATGTCATATTAACCGTGCAACTTAAATTTTACTAAGAATTTACCGCATTGGAAACCTATAGTGCATTAGCAAATGATATTATTTAGAGTAGGGCCGATGATTCCCTGATTAGGGACTATCTTCAAGACAAATTTTAGAGTGGCATAGAGATAGGTTTCAAAACACAACCCACCATGAGGCACTAAATATTCCATGGTATATTCACGGTATCATATTACCCCTAGGAGAAAACGTTAAAACATCCATGGGATATACGTCCTTTCAGAACTTTAAATTAAACTGGAGCAGAAGAATATAAGAGGGTTGAGACAAAGAGCTTATAGTTAGAAAAATGATCCTTTATCTTACTATCATGATGAGCCAAGATAACACCAAAACTTCATGCTTAACCAGCCAAGACAATCCCTGTAATTTGGTGCCACTATTGCTGAATCATACTATGCCACTCAATGCTGATTATTTTGCAGAAAATCAGTGTGCACTATGCACAGAACCTACCCAGTTCCCAGGCACGTAAGGGAAGCCCTAAGCTGAGGGCAAATACAAAAGGAAGGTAAGAAATGCAGGATTAAACTTCTCCACATGCAAGTAAATGAGATTGTAGGAAATCATCACTTTTATGCGCAGAAGAGGCTCAATTCTCAGACATAACAAAGGCTAGCCCTAAACTTAGAATATATTTATATATCCCTCCCTCCTACCGGAAGGCAGAGATAGGTCCCATATAATGCATAAGGACTGGAGGGTCCCTATGCCATAGGGACCCCCCTGCCAACTAATTCAATTGACGAATATAAACAATACCAAGTATTACGCAAAGTAAATTACCAGAGTATGTAAAGCTCGAATTTTTTCCTCAAAGTTGAGCTCAGGGAAAATCTCATCATGAAAGATCTTGAGAACTTTTGCCACATATCCTCCTTTGAAGATACTTTTGTTTTTGTGAGTTCAAAAATATTCAATCCCAGTAAATTTGGCACTGTGGCCAGTAGAGATATTTGGGAAAGAACCCAGTAAATTTGGCACTGTGGCCAGAGTAAAATTATGCACAATGTTGATAAGCAGCTCATGATAATAATCATCTTTTTATACTTTTATAATTATATTGAATCTAAAAAACGATGCAAAACAATATAGCAGAGGTCTCACCTTCCATCAGCGTGTAGTACTTGGAATGAGTAAGAAATGTAATTTTGAGTCCTTGATGTATAATAAAGCAATTTGAACTACCTTGTTAGGTGGAATTCCCAGCAGCCTTATATCCAGACCTAGAGATTTCAAAGGTATGCTCCTAAACAGTTATCCGCAGAGGGTTCTGATAATTTGCCTGTTGGCTGCCATTAGCAATGTTGAAACTTATGTATTTGGTAGAAGCATCCTCCTATAAAATATATAAGAAGAGTTAATATAGTACAATACAACTTTAAGCATCATAAAAGTAATAAACTTGAGGATTATCTCTAAGGCCCACACCGGTAAAACCAGTGATCCGAAATCGGGTATATATACTAGCCAGAACAAATCCTCTTGACTTGCTAAGTCATCCAAGCCTACCTTACTAACTAAAAGGCAAACTGGACTTATCGGACCCCAAAAGGGGAGGCCTTAGAGATTAAAAGACTGATTGATACCAGAGTGTATCACCATAACAGTAGATAAATAAGCTTACAACCTAGGGTTGCTTTTTATAATAAAAACCAAATTTAAACCAAATGCAGATATGCAAATGTAGGAAACAAAACTCAAATACACACTTGAACCATTGCAGAAGGATGTCTTACATAAGACATTGAATCTATTAAGCAGCCTTAGCTAATGAGAAAGCTCAAAATTAGATTAATTACAAGCCAAGGTTGTCACAAAACTATAATAGCAACTAAATGTTGCCCTCCAAAAAAACATTATGTCGATAAACTATAACTTAGAGAACATGCCGATAAATATCAAATAATATGGACCAGAGGATATTTTACCTAGGAAAAACATGATATTTTACAAAAGGAAAAACAGAAAGCCATTAGTCTTGATTTTCATGTATTCAGATGCGATGCAGAAACTATTTTCCTTCCAAAGACATGAAATATTCGAGAGACAAATTTTTAGTCTGTCCAAAGTACATCAGAATCAAAACCAAAATTTTGTTTAATAATCATATACAAAGGCAGCAGAATAGAAGACAAGTGATAACAACAGTGACTCCGGTTTTCAACTCAGAGGATGTAATGCAAGTGGAAAGTTAATTACCATATGTCGTACAAGAATTCTGCTGCTCAAAGCAGACTGCTAACTCACCAAATTGAGGTAAACCAGAAAGTTGTGTTCATAAGCTTGAAGAATGAATCCGCAAGTATGCTTACGTAATGCCAAATCCACAATGCATGGGAGAAGGTAGTTCGGTTACCTGCAGCAAAAATGCACTTGTTAGCCTAAGAAGGGTAAAAATGCATATGCTAGCAGGTAAGCAATGAACAACCTTGGCCTCTCGGCCCTTTACCCACAAATTAAATTTAAATTGCTTGAAATTACATCCATAGGTCAGAAAAAGTGTAAAGTAATCAGACTTCATGCTACAAAATCATGTACTAGACATAGTTGGAACCAAACTATGCTCAGGTCCGAGCCCTAAATGCTGCCAGACGAGTAACAGATCTATTGGTATTAGCAACCAAGAGCACTACATAGAGCAAGAAGAAAATCAGATCAAAATGCTTTTGATTAAACTAAACCCAAATTGTGCAGTAATAAGGATAACCCTACCAGCACAGTGCTAAATCATATGCATGCAACCAACAATAGTGGCCAAGCAAAAGAAATTAATATCTATGTGTAACATCTGGAGAATATCAGCTCGGTACTAGACCTAGTTGGAACTGAATCATGCTCAGATCTGAGCTCTAAACATTGACAGCAATGCTACTATAGGCTAGTTATACACCAAAATTCCAGATCTGTTGGTATAAGTGACTAAGAGAATTAATATTAAATCTCAGATCAAAGGATCCCAGCCACAACCAGCCATGCCGATTAACCAGTAAAAAATGAGGTGTCATGCTAGCAGAGGATATCTAAACTTAATTAGAAACCTATTCAAAACATTGGACCAGTATGGTGGCTCAACATGCCAACTGTGCTAGGCCAATTATTTCAGCAAGTCTTTTCAAAAGAGTACTGCATATAGCATTTTCCAATCACCAGCACAACATTAGAGCTGAATTTGGAAGAAAACATTACATTATAGAATAACATCCTACCAAATAGACCTAGTGGAGAACAAAGAAAATCAGTGAAATAATAAATTCATTTGGCAACCTGAACAGGGAGCAAAAGCTATGGTGAAACATAGGAATTAAAGCAAGAATGGATGTCCAATGACAGGAGAATGGATATTGGACTATGAGGGTGAATTAGGAAAAAATAAGAACCAGATTAAGCTTGTGAAAAGACTATGCTATAAGCTGCCTACAACAATAAGCAGTATCAATCAGGCCAAGCAACAAAAACAAGTCACCATAATGCCATGAGAAAGGTATTCGTATGCTAAGCAATTAAATTTAACATCAAATTTATGCCTAGATAAACAACTGATTATAGATCTCATAAAATTAGTTCCACCTAGCATAGACAATTACAGCAATATGAGTGATCCTAGGACCTGATAAAGCTGGATGGAATCATTGTTAGAATCATCGTCCTCCTCAGAGTTAGTCAGGGCAACACCATCAACAATTAGAACCCAGTCCATGCTGCCTGCACAGATCTAACAATGTGTTGAAGCTAGTTCAAAAAGAGAGCAGAGTCTGAAGATTGCCATGGCAAGAATACTGGCTTCAAGGTGCAATAACAAGAAGGATGCTAGATCCAGGTGCTTCTTTGAGAGAGATGCCCATAAACCTCAGACCTTAGGGCTGCCGCAAAGGAGCCCTTCTCAAACTACGAACACAAGTTGAATGGCTGTTACACGCACCTGTTATCAGCCAATTAACCCCTTTTTTTGCCCTTTTTTTTCCATTTAATAAACATAAGCTTTTATATATTACACAAAACCACTAGCCTCTATGGTAAGTAAACAGTTTTTGGGCAACTAGACTAGGGTTCGAATCCATGCAAGTCAAAAGTTCAAAAGCAATTTTATAGTTCAAATACATATCGAATGCATTTTGGGATGACAAAGCAACAATACTAGCCTGGATATTCGGCGTCATCGTACATGTTGGGAATTCCAATGTTGAACTCCACCACTATAGGTATTGTGCCAAACTTATGTGCCCTTATTGCAGTCACGCTATGATGCACTTTGCAAATTAATTTTTGACATCGTATATCGTATATGTTGGGAATAATTCCAACGTTGAACTCCACCATGTGTCAAACTTATGCGCCCTTGTCACAGTCAAGTGCATGCTACAATGCACTCTGCAAAATAATTTTCGAATCATGTATCTGTAGGTAAGAAAAATTCGTCAACATGTTAAAGTGCATACGTCAACACATACTATGGAATATTGCCGTGGTTTTTTCAAATGTGGATTTGGAATTAAATACACACTAGTAAAGAAACCACCCATGGTCTATGAATAAACAAGTTAATTCTGCTGAAATAGTCGTCAAAATAGAGGGAATCAACTCCCATGAGCGATATTAAAGCATGGCCGCCCAGCTTGCGGCATCTGTAACCAAAAGGTAAGATTCTAACACAATGTCATATTAACCGTGCAACTTAAAATTTACTAAGAATTTACCGTATTGGAAACCTATAGTGCATTAGCAAATGATATTATTTAGAGTAGGGCCGATGATTCCTTGATTAGGGACCATCTTCAAGACAAATTTTAGAGTGGCATAGAGATAGGTTTCAAAACACAACCCACCATGAGGCACTAAATATTCCATGGTATATTCACGGTATCATATTACCCCTAGGAGAAAACGTTAAAACATCCATGGAATATACGTCCTTTCAGAACTTTAAATTAAACTGGAGCAGAAGAATATAAGAGGGTTGAGACAAAGAGCTTATAGTTAGAAAAATGATCCTTTATCTTACTATCATGATGAGCCAAGATAACACCAAAACTTCATGCTTAACCAGCCAAGAGAATCCCTGTAATTTGGTGCCACTATTGTTGAATCATACTATGCCACTCAATGCTGATTATTTTGCAGAAAATCAGTGTGCACTATGCACAGAACCTACCCAGTTCCCAGGCACGTAAGGGAAGCCCTAAGCTAAGGGCAAATACAAAAGGAAGGTAAGAAATGCAGGATTAAACTTCTCCACATGCAGGTAAATGAGATTGTAGAAAATCACCACTTTTATGCGCAGAAGAGGCTCAATTCTCAGACATAACAAAGGCTAGCCCTAAACTTAGAATATATTTATCAGGCTCGTGCACGTGATATACATTTCGCGATCATGGCTGTCGAGAGCAGAAATGGGCAGTTCAGATTGGCTGGTGGAGATTGACATATTTGGGCACTAGATCGTCAGTTGAGATGACATGAATAATCCTACGGTCCATATTGATTTCGATCTTGAACGCCGATCTGTGAGATCTGCCACATGGCGTGATCCTGATCGTTGGTCCGAGATCCTACGGCTCACGTTGATTTAGATCTTTGCCACATGGTGCAATCTCGGCCCTTAATCGAGTCCAAGATCCAACGGCTCATCTTGCATGCTCGACCATTACCTCCCAAGCATCCCATTCTAACCACTACACAAGGCATTGATTCATTGTAAAAATGATATTTCATACATGCTTAAGGGATCTTAAACCCTAATGATTCTAGAATGTTTAAGATTGTTTTAGAATCTATGGCATGCACAAATATCCCACATGCATAGATGCAAAAAGAGCCTCATTTTCCAGTATATAAGGAGGTTATCCACATGAGGATGAGCATTCTGGTTCTTGGCTAGAAAGTTCTAGAAAATATTTTAGAAAGCTATAGGATGTTCTGTATAATTATGGAATGTTCTAGAAAGTTCAGGGGTATTCTAGAACATTCTAATGTTCTAGAATAGAAAGTTCGAGGACATTCTAATATTCTAGAACTGTGTGGAATGTTCTAGAATTATAAAATCTTCTAGAACAACTCAGAAAGTTGTAAAATGTTCAAAAAAGTTCTAGAACATTCTAGCTCACAAACTCTAAGGGAATCTCATAAAATATAAGCCAATCCATAGAAACATAAAGAAATCTTTATCAAGCCTTGCAGAATCTAAAGAAATCTCACAAAACCTAAGAAATTCTCATAAAATCTAATGGAATTTTGGAGAACCTAAGGGAATCTTCATAGAATCTAAGGGAATTGCATGAAATGTAATAGAATCTAAGGGAATCTCATAAAATCTAAGCAAATCTAAGGGAATCTACGAGAATCTCATAGAATTTGAGGGGAATCTAAGGGAATCTTCATAACATCATGGACAATCTAGGGGAATCTTTATAGAATCTAAGAGAATCTCATGAAATCTAAGGGAAGCAAAGGGAATCTCATAAAATCTAAGCGAATTACTTAAAATCTAAGGGAATCTTTGTAAAAAGCACCTTAGTCTAAAAATAGAAAGTTCGTTTTAAATAAAATGGTTTAGAACATTCTAGATGATGATGGGCAAGTATCTCAACCTAAAAATAGAAACTTTTTTAGAAATGTTGCAAAAAGGGCAAAATAGAATCGTTGGTCCGAGATCCTACGACTCATGTTGATTTAGAAATATGCCACGTGACGTGATCTTGGCACTTGATTGGATCAAGTTCCTACGGTCCATATTACATGCTCGAGCCGTAAGGGGAGGCTTTTAAAGATTTTTTGTTGTTTGGGGGATTCGAACCCTGGTAATTGCCCCGCAAGCCCCCCATTCTAACCATAGACCAAGCATTTATTCGTTGAAAAAAGTGATGTTTCATATATACTTAGGCGTACTTCAAATCCATATGATTCTAGAATGTTCAAGATTGTTCTAAAATCTAGGGCATGCACAAATATCCCACATGCATAGATGCAAAAAAGAGCCTCCTTTTCTAATATATTTAAGCAAGCTATCCATATGAGGATGGGCATTCTGATTCTTGGCTAGAAATGCTTTAGAAAGTTCTAGGATATTCCAAATGATTGTGGAATGTTCCAAAAAGCTCAAGAATGTTCTAGAACATTCTAGAATGTTTTAGAACTTTGTAGAATGTTCTAGGACATTCTATTATCTTCTACAATAATATAGAAAGTTGTAGAATGTTCTAAAAAGTTCTAGAAAGTAAGGGAATCTCACAAACTCTAAGGGAATCTCATAAAATATAAGCCAATCTATGAAAATCTAAAGAAATCTTCATGAAGCCTTGCAGAATCTAAGGAAATCTCACAAAATTTAAGGAATTCTAACAAAATCTAATGGAATCTTAGAGAACCTACTACCGACCTTTTGATCAGGATGATATGATCTATGTTTTCCCTTATCTTGGCATGCCTTCTAGACCCTGTTAATGCACTTACGAGGGTAATGGGCTCTTCACCTCTTGGGCTGAATTCTTTGTGGAACACCACTATGTGACCTTGGTTTAGGGCTGGCAGGTAGTAGCGAAGTGCTTTTCCTGTTTTGGAACCCGCCTTTGTCTTGCCTGCCTTCGATCCTTTCTGTCCCGCTGAGTTGTCATGGATGTCGACAGCTAATAAGTCGTCATGATCTCTCTGCATAGGCGGTGCTAATGAGGGTTGAAAAATTTCCCTCTTTCTGTTCTTGTGTTTGTCTCAGAAGGAAGCTTTATGTTTGGTCTCCTTTCTGGTTGGTATATGTTAACCTGGATGGCTTGGAACTACTCTTCTCGGATCATAGGCTCCTGCTGCTGAAAATTGTGCCTGATAAACTCGTAGGCTACTATATCTGATATTGTTTCTCCTGCATAAGAATGCCACTCGGCAACTTCCCGAGGAAACTCTTGGTATGAGTAGTCGATAAAGTCGCTCTGCTGGCCTTTTGCAATTATCCTAGGAGTTATATTATTCTTAGCCCTTCCTCCAGGTAATAAGGCATCTGGAGGATGTTGTTGCCAATCTTCCCCTTTGATAATAATTAGTAATAGAGCCTGATTCCTATTGGCATCTCTGTTGCCCTAATTGGCCTTTGTTCATGCCTTTCAATTTGCCTTTGCATTCCTTTTCCTGTCTTCTTTCTTTCTCTTCATCCTGGTCTGCTTCTTCTTTAGAATCCGCCTTGAATGTGGTAATGACCTGACGACGTCCCCTTAAAGAAGGTACTCGGCGGTGTCAAGCTCAAGAATCATGTCTTGGTCTACCCTTGTGTCTAAGGGTGCCAGGTCAAGTAGTTGTATGGACGGTTCTCTGATCTTGTTGATGGCATTAAAGTGCATGAATATTGATAGTGCTATTTGTGACAATATGTGTCTGTGCCTTTGGACCTTGCAAGTCATATGATCTTGCATGTTCCTTGTTCTCTCAAACTTGCTTCTTAACCTTGGAGCTGGTTCCAATTACCCGACTAATTGCCTCTAATGAGGCCCTTCTCTCTCCCCTTGATGGAAGGCTCACTTTCCAATGTTGAAGCTACTGGTCATATTCGGAGATGATGTCGATGTAGAATGGTGTTCTGGACAATGTTGCGTGAAGATCAAAGGTGTGGTTGAATACTTGAAACACCTCCTCCACATGTGCTTCCCAGATGTGATTTGCGTCATTGTACCATTTGTTGAAGCTGATAGATGCCATTGAGTGAACAAGAGGGCAAAAAGTGGTTGGGCAAGGTGACAAGGGGTTGAGAAAATCGCCTGATTAGAAGGGCCTTAAGTTTAGGTGAGAAAAAAGCACCAAATGGGGTTTCCCTTATATAGGGTGAGGTTGCCTAGGTTTCCATACCGGGCCACTATTTAGGATTCTAGGTTTTGGAAGATATAATGAAGCAATTCGAGTGATTTGAAGTGTTAAGGTACTTAGGAACAAAGCAAAAAAAAAATAAAAATGCTAGGGTGGTTTATTGTGTGACATTTGGATGAGTTGCTATTGAAAAAAGGTTTGCTTAGGTCACCCCATGCCAGAGGCCCATATGACCCGATCATAAGCCCTCGAACGCGGTCTGATACGACTGGTTCTATTAAATCCGATTTCTAAGTTTTTCTCTTGCAACCAACTTCTATAGTTGAATATTATCAACGTGAATTTCCCTGCTGCAATTTATTTTTCCTTAATCTACCCACCCAAGAGTAGGTTAAGGGTCACTCAGATCACCCTGTGACCGAGGCCCTTATGACTATGTCATAAGCCCACTTGGCACTGTCTGACTCGACTGGCCATTTTTTTGCTAGATATGTGACACTTTTAACCCAAACAAACATGTCATTAGAAAATTACATGATTACATGTTCGGAGTACAAAAATTTTATCTAGAAATTTCCTATAGTCTTGTCTTTCCTTATGCTTTGTGACAAATTCATGTTCTTGGGTATAACGGCCACCCTATTTGCATGGATTGTGCAGAGATTGGCCTCCTCGAAAAGTTGAATTAGCTCCACCTCAGCCACTTCCTGCAAGCCCGCACCATCATGAGGGTGACCCGATAGTTCAACTTGAAGTCTTGCATGACCTCTCTAAGAAAGCACTTGAATGGGGCTTTCCAGATCAACGGGTTGATGTACTGTTGAAGTGCCAGAACTCATGAAAGGCCCTGTTGTGCTTGGAGTTGGATCTGTGGCTGACCCCCTTCGGCGATTCTGGTCAAGGCGGCGGGGGCTTGATGCTTGAATCCGGTTGACTACCCTTGACGAATCTCGGCCGCTTTTGCGCGTGGTACCAATAATTATACGTGATCGACCGACGAAAGTAGATCTTGTAAGCCACTTTCTTCTTCTCTTCTCGCCCACCTTCTGCTTTTTCGCTAACTTCTTGGGTGTCTTGGGCCACACTAAATATGGTGGATGGGCATTGGAGTATGGCGGCTCTTTAGCTTCTTCTTGCTCCTCCTCAACCTCTTCCTCGTGCCGTTCTCCCTGCTCTTCTTCTCCTTCTGGTTCGTCTTCTTCGTGCCTGTTCTCGTTGCTAGATTACTACCTTCCCCCTCCAGTAGTCCTCGCATCTCGTTCTACGCCTCTCCCTCACTTCTCTTTCTTCTTCCTACTCTGCTACCACCTCCTTACCTTTCCTTTTCTTCGAAATCATTTGCTGCTCTTCTTGGGTTTCCTGCTGCAGAGATTGTTCTTGTTGCCATTCCTCACCTTCCGAAGAGGAATTCAGAATGATTGTCTCTTCTGTCCGTTGAGAGGATTCTTGTGAGCTACTCGATGCTTGTTCATCAACGGCATGATAGGATTCATCAGAGGAGTCTAACCCGCTCGGCTCCTTGCCCGGCCTTCGGCATAAGGCCTCTGGGATCTTCTTGGCACTGCCTACCAAGTTCCACCATGTTTACATGCAACCAGATGCTCTAACCTTCCTCGCCCTTTGTTTGACGCGGCCATATCTTATAGAATAGAAAACTGATTAATTTATGCCAGAAATCTCTTGAGAGGTCTAGCTAGAGGGCTGATTTAGGACAAATTTAGGAAAAAGGGGGTTAAATTAGAGTTTAAAAAGGCAAAATGCTCACACATGTGGAAGAATATTCCCGTGACATTATTACTATTTTTAATACGCTATCCTTATTAATGGTGACGCCATCCTTATTATGGCTATTCATTATGAACTTGCACTATATTCCACTCGGGTCTTCGATTGGGACGATTCTTCGACCCATTTTACGCGGAATTTATGTTCATGCATAATTTCGTGCCATTTTCTAGAATGTTCATTGACTCAATCATTCCTTCCTTCCTCTCAAGTCTACAACTTAGTCTAAACTATGATCCTGCTAATGGAAAAAAAAAAAAATTCCTCCCATTTTTTGAGGTTCAAACTGAAATCTTCACTCTAACTTCTTGCCTAGGCCAGTTAGCTACCTATGTAGGGTCATGGCTAATGCACGATCTTGTTCAACCAGGACCATTGCTCTGATACCAGTGTGATGCTCCTCACGTAATATACAATGCTCCATCGTACATCCCTTTGAAAATTCCCTATCCCATAGCAACTGCCATATGGGCCCTCTGTTTACCCCATTCTTGGGATGGCTAGGATGCGAGAAGAGGAAACGAAGGTGTCTTATGCATCCAACCCCTATGAGCTCCTATGATAGCGGAAACAACATACATCAGCACTGGGAATAAATACAATAATCAATTACCATGAAGGGTAGCGCAATCTATCCATAGATCTATCTGGTACATCAATATATCAGTACATCAATAGAGCTCCTACCCAGCGGAAAGTAGACCGACGGCTGGGATCTCAAAATAGAACAGACCGAGTAATGACAATGACTTGGGCTGACAAATAAACAATGGCTAGGGTTGACCACTCCATCCACCTCTCCTATGGATACTATGTAGATGTGCTAAATCAGGTTGTGTAATGACTGTAACCTGCTAGGTATGCAATCTCCTGGTATCACCCAATGAGACTACTCCGCATTGCATCTCCCCAGTCCGATAAGGTAGGAAGGGTTGTATCTCCTCTTCTCGGAGTGCAGTGGCTCCATAGGCAGTTACAGGATCGTGGCGACACACGTCCTTCCCCAACTGAACTTCCCAAAATAAGAGCCAGACCGACTCCTGCAACCCCTGAGAGTCAGGAAGATACCATTGACCCAAGAAGTGTCGGACCCATACCCAATCCTCTCGAAGTAGTCAACTATAAGTCTACCCACTATGGGTCCCCAGTAGCCCCGCTCAGCAAGGACCTCCCTCTATTTTACCACTGACCCCATTATGTGGTACTCAGTCACTTCATAGCCTCCATATAATACGAACTAAGGGGTCTAAACTAGGAGCATCATCTAATACTAGCTACGAGGTCTCTATCCCCCTTACAAGAGATGGAACATGAGATCAACCATCATCATATACCATTCATGAGAAAAACTGAGGTTCTAAAATGGCTCTACTAGAGACACGAAATGCTAACTAATTTGGAGTGCATAGGAATGCAACTGCAATATCTTATGAACGAACTCAAAGCGAATTTTCAAGTGCTTATTGCTAAAACTGCTATGGCCCATAAGACATTAAATGGAGCCAATTATGATCACCAATGGGATGCTTTAGGAATCTTTAATGGTTTTTTTGAGTTCTTCTTGTTATTATTTAATGACTTGGACTCGTTATTTGACTGATTACATTCTGAAGAGGCACCACGTGGGAGGGCATGTTCACGAAGTCGACCCTTCCACAAGGCAACTTACTCATCAAGAGATCATTGAAGGCTTTTATTGGGTTAAGACAGAGGTGGTCAGCAACATTACTCTCTCGCGTCTCCTTGCGGATGATCTCCTTGCGGATGGGGATATCTCGAGGTTTAACCGAGAATTTAAGCCATACTTTCAGGCCAAGATGAAGATACATGAGAATGCTTGAGATTCCTGGATCTTGCACCTATTGGACTATATTGGCTATGGCCCAAAACAGCTGGATGCTATGATATATGACATACTGATGTTGCCTTTTCCATCATCACTCTGGATGGTGTATCGGACTTGCTGCGACTTGTTTTGGCTTCCTGTGATCTCATTCTTTGTTAAGAGTTAAGCTTTGAACTAAGGACCACATATATTTTAAGGTGTTTTATTATAAAACATTGGAGGTATTTAGATGATTGATTTTGTCGCCATCTAAAACTTTTATCCAATAACTTGCTTTGGGTTTCTTTTGTATAACTATGTAAACTTTATTATAAAGTAATATAATCTCTGTCGCCGTAAGCCCCCTCCACCCCCACCACCACCACAACCCCTCCAAAAAAAAAAGGAATTGCAATCTTCAGTTACAGGATTTACAGGAGAAACTCATGAATGTTGTTTATCTTCAGATTGACTCTGACGATACTCTTCATCATGAAAATGAGCAGCTTCATGCTACCAATGTGATCTTGAATCTGAGAATCACATTGCTTGTCTATAGCATGGTGCCACTCTGGCCGATGTTAAGAAGAAATTTCAGCAAGAACAAGAACGATGGTCTGCCTTGCAAAATAAACACGCAGCCCTCACGCCTGAGTTCGAACATCTCATAGTTAAGTGACAGAGCCAAATATCAATGGCTGGTCACTGCCAATGAAGACATTCACAGTCTCAAAAAGGAGATCAACATTTAGAACATGCCAACGTCACGTATTGTGCATTTGGAAGCCACGCAAGTTGAAGTTCACACCATGATCCTCTAGGCATGATTCCTCCATGGCAGATGGTCACGACCTTGATGGCGTGATTCTGATGGGTCATGATGGGCATGCCTATTTTTGTTCAAATGGGCCATGGCCTTTTCGGTGTGGCCCTACTCAAGGCTGCCCAAATTGCCACCGATATTCTTGCCGACTACTCAGCAAAGATTTTGAGTCGCAAGTAGCCATTTCACCTACCAAAAGTTTGTCATTATGTGCCCAAGGCCATTGCAATATAAATGTCAAAAGCTTAAACTTGAAAGCTAGACAAGACTTAGCATTTTTTTGTTTTCTATTCTTCGCGTTCAGCGAGATCCTTGTTTTTGTTTTCTCATATATCAAGAGATCTTCAATTTTGTCATTGTTGTTTTCTCTTATTTTCCTTCTTTTGGCAGATGCAGGAGTTGATACAACTGAGATAGGTGCAGGAGTTAACACAACTGAGATAGGTGCAGGAGTTGATACAACTGAGGCAGATGTAGAAGTTGACACAAAGGACTAGCCAGCTGCTGAAGCCATTGCACAGGTTCATATCACAATGATCCCACAGAAACCAGCTGAAGCCACCCTATACGAATATGCTACATTGGTCCCACGGGAATCAGATGCATAAGTCTTTAGAGAAATCACTTGGCAGGATATAGAACTCGTTGGTGTTGCCATTGCTGGCTTAGTGGGATCCAAGTGAGGGCCAATAGGTTGTAGCCAATCAACAACAGATTACAACTCATTTTGCAGCTTGCTACATATAGGCAGAATTGACCCAAATTTGAGGAAGCAACTACTTCTAGGTAGTAAGACACATCTCTGCCAGGTGAAGTTGAGTTTGTTGGATGGACTACACCTCAAAAGATGATGGTTTAAAATATCAATGGAGTTTTGGTGCAGACACAACGGATGAGAGTTTAGGGCGAGGTATTGCCTTTACCAACTAGCAATTACGTTCTAAAGGTTATAACAAACAAGTACCTGATATGCAGGTGAGCGTATATGGAGTTTGTTGAGTGGGGTTTGTAGAAGTTGATGTTTGCATTTGAAGTGCCTCGACGGTATTTAATGTGGAAAACATGGTGTAAGCACTGTTTCCATAAATAAAATGGAGGTTCAATGGTCAACAGCATTGTCGACAAGTCCCACATAGACCAATAGTTTTCAAGGAGTTGAGAGTGGTGTTGTGGGATTTTCCTGAGTATTCTGGGCGTATATTCTTAGGGGAGGACAACTTACACAAGGGTCTCATAAATCCTCCTCACATGATATATCCAGTGCTGCCTTTTAGGAACCAACCAGGTGAACACTTTCTGACCAATAATGTGGTTCTTGGTTTGAAGTTACAGTCACACTTGTGATCAGTAGTTGGAAATTATAGAAGATTAGCTTGAACAAGATACGATTACTGCCTTGAACATGTGTATTGAAGACAATCTCAGAAGCCTCTCTATGGAAGTACTTCTTACTCTCTCAATGTCCTCAATCTTATAATTTATTTGTGATTGTGTGCAAAACTATAAACTGTCCATGATATCCTTTTTTTAGTTGTAGATATTACTTGTTCTACTATTCTCATTGTCTTCTTTTTTCATCTAAAGTTCATTAGCCAAAAAGAAAATTAAAATTAAAAATAAAAATAAAATATGGTTATTTTAGAGTTTATGGGAACCCTTATAGCTTATTTGTGATTGTGCAAAACTGGTTATTGTAAACTATCCAAGACATCTTTTTCTTAATTGAAGGCATTATTTGTCCCATTATTTTCATTATCTTCATTTAGAGTCCATTGGAAAGCAAGGAAACTAAACAAAAGACATTAAAGTCATTTTAGTGTCCATTGGAAACAAGAAACTCAAAACACCAACTCAATCAGCAGGACACTAAGACCCAGGATTGCACCACACACCAAGGGCCGCACCATATCTCCTCCATGCAAGTAGCTGCTCCCTGGCTTGTAACTCTTGTAGGGTGAATTATCCAGGTTCATTTGATGAGTGATCTGGGGGAGGGTGAACAGGTGCCTTCCACCTCAACTAGATCGAACTTGATTGCAGTGACCAAATGACTGTACTAATATATGATCTTCCTGAGGTGCTATAGCAGTTCATAGTTCCCATCTAGTTGTATCTTGTAGTCATAACCTGCAAGCACATGCTCCCCAATGTTGAATGTGTAGCCCCAATTATCTGACAGATTCCCTCAAGAATGTGCTTGGGTTTGAGACATTTTATCAAATAAAATTCAACATTTTTCTCATTATCTGCCCTAGCAACAACAAAATTGGTCATATTAACATTGTTCCCACTAAGCTACTCTCTCTCTACTTCATAAAATTCAATCAAGCTTGTCATCCTCAAATTCATCATTGGTCCTTGCTGGCTTCAAGGTGACATATCTCCAGTGTTTGAGTCTATCTTTATTTGTACATGAAGCTTACTAACCTTTCAAACAATAATAGCAGAAGTAGCTAAAGCTTTTGTGAGCTAACTTTGTGCTGGACTTGGAAAGATAAGCCCTAATACTTTGGATGTTCTGGATCCCTTTAAACTCTACACTAAAGTAGTGATTGTGCCAGTGCTGGCTTTATACTTCCCTTTGTGCTTTGATGTTGTAGTTCTCAGCAAAACCAATTGATTACTAATACCACGATTTCATAATCAATGTTTTATAGAAAACTTCTAAACTGCTATGCTTAACATCTAACTTTGTAATTATGGGGAATGAAAAGCAGGTATAAAATCTTTCAGTGGCTTCATATTATAACACAACCTTCAGTGGCTTCTTTGGCTGCTTACCATTCTTGGTCTTCTTTTCAGCTTCCTTTTCTGAAGCATCGCTCCTTTTTTTTGGAAAACTTCTTCCCTTTTCTACTGGCTTTTCTCTTTTATGTATTAGAGTCAGGTACCTCCTTGGTAGCAGACACATTATCAAAATTTTCCATTTGAGTCGGTAGCCCAACCCATTCTCTGGCCTGATAGTCATGTCCGTCTGCAAAGTACAAACTTTAGGATGTAAATAGAAAGTCACACAACAAAATGACAGGATGAGTGGAAAATGAGCATAACTCTTTGAAAATCATCCATTGGATTAGACAATCGGGTCACTTCTCTCTTTTAAGCATATTGACAACATTTTGGTGCCACATTCTCTACAATCATGCATGAGGCAACCTTGCTTGTACCATTATAGACCCTCTTCTTTATTACAAACCACATACCTCCAAATTCCTGTTGAATCATAGGTGTGTGACTGAGTCATACACGTCTCACCAGATCCACATATTTCACATTGGCACTTGGCAGTCAACACCATGAAAATAACATGGTCGGATATAAGATGCTTGAGATCCAGTCTTGCATATTCTAGCCTCATATGGCAAATGCAGCAACATGTTTTCCTTTTTGAAACTTTCTTCACAACATTTGATTTAAGCCTTTCAAAGGCAGTAAGGAATACATCATGGTGGATAGGATGCCCAGTTTGTAGTCCATGGAGAGTGGCAACTGAAAAGGACATGTCAGAATTAGAAAACTTGATTCAAGGAAATGAGCTCAGCATAGCACCCATCTGGTGACGCCAACAACTCATAGCATATGCCAGCGGATGAGACAACACATTCCAGCAAACAACAAATGCATTGCATGCCATATAAAAATGTGAATAAGCCATATAATCATAACTTTGTAACCTCAAATAGGTGAGGGGGATGAGAAACCTAAAAACCATCATCTGATATAGAGTATATAACGTCTTTCTTACATGGTAAAACTCTGGTGTTTGTGGTCCCGAAATCCATAACGATTTGCTTGCAACTTTTAGAAAGTGACACACACCTCAACTTTTTTCATGAAATTAGACCATGGACCAATATTGAGCCTTACTTTACATTTTCTTAAAACAGATTTAGCATTAATGGATCTTTTGGCACATAAAAGCTTTGCCATGTTTGAATTAACCCTAAATTCTTTGATGTAGTCATGACTACTGTTCTAGATCTTGCTCTCCAAGTGTCATGGCACATGTACCCTTTTGTATCATCCATCGCATCTATATATTAGACAATTAAATACCAGTAGGCTTATAGTGACAGTCATTAGCGTTGCATTTCCATTGACCATGTTTACTTACAAAGGTTGTCATGTACCTTTTTGTATCCAGGAATGACTTACTGGATGAGGTTTATAATTTGTTCATCATTGTATACATTTGGCTTATAAATCGGCACTATATGTTTACTGACGATCGTGCCTATGGAACTACATATATGGAACCTGACATTTACTCGCAGTGCATTATTCATTGCATTAAACAACCTCTAGTGTTTGGTGCAGTGGACAGTATTCAGTGCATTAAATAAGATTCAATATGGAGTGTGTAACTGCACACGTTGCTGATAACCTAGGCCAACCTCCTCGCCAATGGATAAACGCAAATCATAAGTTTAATTAGAGTTTGAACTTATTATCATAAATTTGAACTTAATGATTCCATCCCATGTCAATACGTACAATTTTACTTTATTAGATTACATCGGTGCCTAGTTTCTACTTTAGAATTAGACATCAGATTACTTTAATGCCTAGTTTCTACTTTAGAATTACACATTAGATCACTTTAGACTGCTAGTTTTCAAATTAATAATGGTCTTCTATTAATTCATAAGATTTTCTAGGAAGAATGCACCACCAAGAGGAAAATTTTCAATCAATATTTAGGTAGTTCAAGATGCTTTCATGGATACTTAAGAAAATATTTCAGATCTACAACAAATATATTTAGTCTTGTGGCGGCTTCAGAAAAGCCAACAAAAGGAGAGGAAGAAACACAAAGAATGGTAAAAGCAAACAAAGGGAAGGGGGAGGAGGCAAAGGTGGCAGTATTAAGGGAAAGATGAAGAGAACCACGACCACGCACACTACTACCGTTTCCATCTCCATAAGGCCTCCAAAGTACTTTCTAATGTGCCCTCCTTATAAACATCTTCCAACCCTAATGCGACTTCCTTATAAAGCTCGTGGGATGGCTAAATTAAATACCCATATCTATCTATCTATCTATCTACCTATCTATCAATCATTAAAGAAAGAATTTGCAATAGTATTCAAAAAAAAAAAATCTCCTACATGTGGATATGAAACCACTCTGCATGTGTTGATTGGCGAATGTATAGCCTGCAAAGTGCTGTTGTGACAACATGTTTGCACGATCCCTGAAATATTGGACTTCACATGAAATAAATAGGCACTATGGCATTGGCCCCAATGTATGATATGCTAGAGGGATGGCTCACATTTTTCAGTGAGCCATCACCTCTTATATTTTTCTAGTACACCTACAATAAAGTATCTGGCTCATCCTTATACACTTTGGGTGGTGTCACAGGTCCATGCAAAATTTGGGCACGCGTCCCATTTTTGTTATTTTGCTACCAAGTATCATGCTACAATAAATTCAATGCACGTGTTTGTTTTGCAAAATAGGCACGAGGATCCTAGAAATAGAAAAGATATTTCTCTATTTTAGTGAAGATGATAGACATGAGGATGATAAACATTGCTCGAACCATTATGTTTAGGTTATTTATGGGCATTGACAGAAGCCTGTTCAATCTCATTTTTTACATCCAAGAGACCATAAGGCTTATTGAGCTTACCTTTAACATACAAGGAACAATTAACCCCAATGAGATGCACAAGAAACATATAATTGCCCCCCTGCCTGAGAAGCCACCACGGGCACCTTCGGCCTTTACAGGCTTTGTTGAAGCGTCCGACTGGGCGATGAAAAGGGTGGCGCACGGAGGGAATCTGATGATGGGTGGCGCTTGGCGGTTTGCCGCACCACCTCCCGGTGACTTCACGACCGTTTTCTCGGAAGGCCTTCCCCGGCGCTGGGTTATTGGTGTTGGCGGGCCTATTGGGCGCTTGTTTTTACGCTTGGCCGGTGCCTTGAAGTCCGTAGCCTTCTGGCGGTGTGCTACCGTGGGTTTAGGGAATTGACTTTGTTCACGGTGGCGGCTCTTATGGTCTAGTGGTTTGATCGAGCTTCCGTCGATTGGGTCAAGACGGATCTTTGCACCGGCATCTATTTGCCCCGGTTTTAGCGAGAAGATGGAGACTTTAGCGGCGTCGCGTGGATTCGGGCGAGTTCGGCACCCGGAGAAGAGGTTCTGATTCCGGGCGTTTGGCGAAGTTACGTTTGTTGGAGACAAGCTTGTTGCTTCTTGCAATAGCATGGATTTTTGGATATGTAGTCATCCTGGCAACAGTTTTTTCCCAGGTGGTTTTTAATCTGGGCCGGGGTGATTATGTTTTATTGAGTTTGTAAGGGCTTCGGCCCATGTTCTGGTAAGGGACTTCGGTCCCGTCTTGTACTTGTGGTCCCATAGCCCGATTGGGCTCCGTGGACGTTAAAAGTTTCTTCCTTCCTTCCTTCCTTCCTTGTTAAACATCAGAGACTTGAGACAATCCCAATAATGATGTGAAAGATGGGTATCTTTAATTTTGGACAAGCAAATATAGTTATCTATCTTTGATGAGAAATATTCTGTTGATAAAAAGCTATAATATCCTTTAATTAAACTGTTTGGGTCTCACACAGTGTTGTCCCGTGCGCATACCATACCGTAAGTACTATACGTATTTTTTTAAAAATACGTTTTTTTCAGCCATATGTACCTTACGTACGTTTGGAGTATTTTTTAAAAATAAAAAAAATAGTGTTTAAATAGAACAAAACAGTGAAATAAAACATAAAACTGATGTAGGGGAAGTTGGTTAGCATGTTAGTTTGCTATCTAGGAGGCCCAGGTTCAATTCCTGGTAAGTGCAAGTTTACTGTTTTGTAAAAAACAAGTAGTATTTTAAAAAAAAAAACGTCAGGAGTATTTTTTAAAAATACGTACGTACGTACAAGTACGGTACGGAATGGATCCTTTTCAAAAAAAAAAACAAGTAGTATTTAAAAAAAACGTCAGGAGTATTTTTTAAAAATACGTACGTACGTACAAGTACGGTACGGGATGGATCCTTTTCAAAAAATACGCATATTTTTGCAACATTTCACAGGGACTCAATAGAAACCCTAAGACTATGTGGTTCTATAGCAATGGCCAAATCTGATGGAAGTTAAAAAAAAGGGGGGGTGATAAAGTTGTACAATGAAGGATGAACATTTTCCAAACAAGGTGCTCGAGTACTATGAATTGCCTCTATGTCATGGAAGGAGAGCTAATTCCCAAGCTATGGTACGTACAACAATAAAAGATCACAGGACATGTTAAGTATTGATTCCATGATAGGACATGCTAGTAGAAACGTCGTAAGCGTTCTTCTATCTAATCCACTGGAAGGAAAAAAAAAATCTTGATCCTTGCTATATCGGAAGGTTTTTTTTTTTTGTTCAAAGAAAGTGTGGAGCCAATGGGCAACCCTGACGGATACCATGACCCTCCTGGAAAAATGCCGAGGGTTCTCTTTGGAAGAGAATAGAAGAGCGAGCAGAATAATGAAATCTCATGTGAATTAAAACCAAAACATAAGAGACATTCCTCTAGGAAGGTTTTATCAACATTGTCGTATGCTTTTGCAAACTCTAGTTTCATATATACTTTTTCATGAACTTGAAGTCGAGCCCAATAAACACCTTCATAAGCAGCAGTTACATTGTTCAATATGTTATGTCATGGCAAAAATTCTGACTGTGTCGAGGATATGGAATCAGCAAGAATATCCCAGAGCTTCTCATAAGCTAACCCAGAGCAGAATACCCAGCGCGGCCCTGACCAGACTGAGACCCCTACAGTCAAGCGACGGCGGAAGTCCACCGCCCACAAGTCGGGAAGTGCATACAAGGAGAAGCTCAAAACCATTGGGGGTATTGGGAAGTCGACAAACTCTGCCCGCCGGCAAGACTGAGTGGATGTAGCCTGGCCTCCCCCGGTATAGGCCTGACACCATAGCCGTAAGGGAGATTCGAAAGTACCAGAAGACGATCGAGCTTCTGCTGCAGAAGCTCCATTTCCAGTGCCTGGTTTGAGAAATAGCACAAGCCTTCCAGACCGATCTGCGGTTCTAGACTTTTGTTATGCTTGCACTTCAGGAGGCCGCCGAAGATTACTTGGTAGCCCTTTTTGGGGATGCCAACCTTTGTGCCACCCATGCCAAAAGGGTCACCATTATGACCAAGGATCTAGCTCTTGCCCAAAGGATTTGAGGAGATCACAATTAGCTTGCTTGTCAAGCATCTCTCTTGTACAAATTTTACATGTAAATATAAGAAAATTTTGACTGTCTAAATTCTTTTATGAAAATAAAGTAATCAATTAATTATTATTAAGACTGATGCTGACATCAACATAAAAAGCTAAAGATAAAGTACACCTAATAGCCTTGAGGGTTTTATTTTTTCTTGCTCCTCTTGTTTCCTTCCTCCTCCTCCAAATGGCGACCCCAAACCTCCTTCAATGGTACCAAGACGGAGAACATTGGGATCCTCAAGTCACATTTGACCTCCTGCATCCCTTTCTACTCCAAAGGGTGGACCTTATCACCAACATGCAGGCCCACCCTGATTACGCGGCTTTTCTTGAGTTCTATACTCAAGAGATGCTCCCTCTCTGTATTCCCCTAGGGGATCCTCCCCAACTCTACCTAAAGAGAGTTATTGTGAGGGAGATGTGAGGGGACGACTCTCATGCCCATGATGTTCTCAGGGGGAAGTTCAGATGGGGCAGAAACACGCCCGTCTTGATGCATGAGGGTCAGCAGTACCTTGAGGTGACTTTCGCGCTGGCCATACTCATGGATCAGTATACAGAAGAAGAAACTTTGCCAGCAGAGAAGGGCAAAGCACCCGAACCCTCTGACGACGAGGACGACGAGCACATCGGAGAGGATCACTTCTTCTGGTGGAGGCAATTAGCAGAGCAGATACCTTTACATTGAGACCAGGGGGCACGACTCACTGGTCTGGATGCCCTCTCGGTTATCCATCACCAAGGTCAAGAATACCTCCTACTGGAAGATATTATGTGGACCTACCACGTAGTTGTTGACCTTAAGAAGAAAGCGCATGTGCTTTATGAGCTCGCAGAGTACTTCATGGACGACTTTATCGACTACACCGGTTGAGCTCCCTACAGAAGTGCAGTAATTACTCCAGTTCCATCAGGAGACTATCGAGCTGGCTGACACACTCCTCAAGCTGAGAGATCTTATGCTCCAAGACTCCCCGTCTCAGCCTCGCCCGATAACAGGGGGCAAGACCCTGTCCAAAAAGCCGATGCAGCCTCAAAAACCAGCGCAGCCAAAGAAGCTGCATCGGTATAGGCCTGGCACCATAGCCTTAAGGGAGATTCGAAAGTACCAGAAGACGACTGAGCTTCTACTACTAAAGCTCCATTTCCAGCGCCTGGTTTGAGAAATAGCACAAGCCTTCCAGACCAATCTGCAGTTCCAGACTTTTGCTATGCTTGCGCTTCAGGAGGCCGGCGAAGATTACTTGGTAGCCCTTTTTGGGGATGCCAACCTTTGTGCCATCCATGCCAAAAGGTCACCATTATGACCAAGGATCTAGCTTTCGCCCGAAGGATTTTGGGGAGATCACAAATAGCTTGCTTGTCAAGCATCTCTCTTGTACAAATTTTGCATGTAAATATAAGAAAATTTTGACTGTCTAAATTCTTTTCTGAGAATAAAGTAATTATTTAATTACTATTAAGACTGGCGCTGGCGTCAGCATAAAAAGTTAAAGATAAAGTACACCTAATAGCCTTTAGGGTTTCATTTTTTTTTCTTGCTCCTCTTGTTTCCTTCCTCCTCCTCCACGACTTGCATCCGCAATGGCGACCCCAAACCTCCTTCAATGGTACCAAGACGGAGAACATTGGTATCCTCAAGTCCCATTTGACCTCCTGCAGCCCTTTCTACTCCAAAGGGTGGACCTTATCACCAACATGCAGGCCCACCCTGATTACGCGGCTTTTCTTGAGTTCTATACTCAAGAGATGCTCCCTCTCTGTATTCCCCTGGGGGATCCTCTCCAGCTCTACCTAAAGAGAGTTATTGTGAGGGAGATGTTGGGGGGCGACTCTCATGCCCATGATGTTCTCAGGGGGAGCTCAGATGGGGCAGAAACATGCCCGTCTTGATGCATCAGGGCCAGCAGTACCTTGAGATGACTTTCGCACTGGCCATACTCATGGATCAGTATATAGAAGAAGAAACTTTGCCAGCAGAGAAGGGCAAAGCACCCGAACCCTCTGACGACGAGGACGACGAGTACATCCGAGAGAATCACTTCGTTCGGTGGAGGCAATTAGCAGAATAGATACCTTTATACCGAGACCAGGGTGCGCGACTCACTGGTCTAGATGCCCTTCCGGTTATCCCAGGGTCAAGAATACCTCCTACTAGAAGATATTATGCGGACCTACCACGTAGTTGCTGACCTTAAGAAGAAAGCGCATGTGCTAGACGACTTTATCGACTTTACGCTCCCTACAGAAGTGTAGCAATTACTCCAGTTCCACTAGGAGACCATCGAGCTGGCTGACACACTCCTCAGGCTAAGAGATCTTATGCTCCAAGACCCCCCATCTCAGCCGCCTCAGGAAGCTTTTACTGCCATGGGACCTCACGTCCCGAATATTAATATGGTGGATATTCCTTCAGAATCAGATGAAGAAGGAGAGGATCTTTATGACAACAAGGGTCATCTGAAGAAGAAAAGAAGGAACTCAAGGAGGAAGAGGTCACCATGGATCTCGACAAGGAAGTAGCTACCTCTATCACACCAGAGGCTAGAGCGTTGGGAAATCACCTTACGCGCTTCTTCCTTTCAGCTTTCCAGCAGGGACATGTCCTTTTTGTGGCACGAGACCTAGCCCCAGAGGCCGAATCATCATGGTGGAACCTCCGCATTGTCCACCTTGGCAAGCCATAAGAAGCTCCCATATCGCACCTTCACCTATGTGCTGGTAAGACGGGACTTCGATCTGACTGTCTTGGGGCAGGATATAGCGTCGTAGATGAGCATGAAGCTCCTTGTGGCGCCCCTTTGGCCACAGCTTACCCTCCGGGAATTGCCTCTGTCACGGCCCGCACCATCAGCCCCAGAGTTACTTTGTTACGACACCGTCAGCCACTTCCCCCTCCTATGCCGATGGATCAGGATGTAGGACATGGGTCTTCAACATAATTCTAGCTATTGTAAAGTATGGTCTTCGGCCATTGCGATATATGTATTAGTTGTATAGGCATTTCTATGCCATTTTTAATACAAACTTTGATCTTCCTATATTGGTTTTCTCTCTTTCTGATGAATTCTGAGAATCGGGTACAATTTATTAATTGTACATCTATTAAGGGATCTGTTACAGGGACAGATATGCCATATTATGCCACTAAAGGGTGGAAAATTATCACGTTCCTTCGAGACAAAACTGTCCACAACTTACAATGCACAATGCGACGAAGTTGGTCCTACTGGGACTTACCAACGGAGAAGCATTCCTGGATGCAGATGATCACCTATGGGAACTTTATCGGGCCATAAACAACTTGTTCAATCTCTTAATTATAAAACCCACCCTGGATTATCAGGATATCATCATCCAGGTTTGGCACAAATATAATCTAGTATACACCGTAAGGGATAGTATCCTTCATACGATACTCCATCCATTCACAGTGCCAGTAGAATATAATCTTGTATAACCATCTTGTATAAGTAAAGTTTCATCTATGTTGTCCGTGTGGACATTATACCAAATGTAACCTTACGTTCTATCTTAATATCAAGCAATTTCGTATTAATGGTCTTATGATAATCATGTTGACATGTTGTGCTTATCTCAATTTCATTTATATTTTAGACGGTGCACGCCCCCCTCCATAGGCGATACCACTGCAACCTGGTCGTCTTACTCCAGAGTTAGCTTACTGAGCTCCAAGCATATGTACTTCATAACAATCCACCACCGGCGCCGCAGGAGTATGGGCCTGAGATTCTTGTTTTAGCAAACCAGCAGCCACCACCACCTGCACTAGTATATGCTCCAATTACATCCAACCGCTCAAAGCGTACACGGAGCAGCTCATCATCCGATGATACTTCTGAATCGTCTAAGTCATCAGAGTCTTCTGAATCAGAAGGTGATCATGCCAAATAAAAAAAAAAGGATTACTAGAAAATCGTAGACTCTGCCATTACTAGCATCTGGAAGAACCGCAAGTTGGCGCAGTTCTCGGGAAAAACCAGGTCGGGAGTGGATGCCGAATCTTGGCTAGATGAGATGCATGAGTTCAGAAAATCCTATGGAATGACAGAAAAGGATGTTGGCAAGGTTGTCACCACTAATCTTATAGGGGCTGCCCATATTAGTGGAAAGGATACTCCCGCTCTCATGGATTGACTCGGGGTAGGTGCCGATACAAGGTTTTTGCCAAAGCCTTTAAGTCTCACTATGTTCCCAGAGCTCATCGCTCTCAACATATTCAAATCTTTTATTGTCTGGAGCAAAAGAACATGACCGTCTAAGCATATACGGATGAGTTCATGAGGTTACGATTGTATGTCCCAGGGATAAATGAGCGCAGGGCAATTGAGGGATACATTGAGGGGTTATCCCATGCTCTCAAGAAGATGGTTCGAGCCATTGACCCCAAAATAGTAGCGGAAGCAGAGGAAGGCTCTTAGCTTGGAGGGGGACACCCCTAAGTACCAGCCCCCACGCCCCTCTACTTTTGCTCAGAAAAGGGGTTATGCACCATACCGGGGGTGCTCACCTAGTCCGGGGCCTCCTGCCTCGACTAGATATCAAAAGCCGAATAAGAGAGTGTCCTTTATGGTACCGGAGAAGTCATCCAATACTGCAGGAGCTTTCTGAGACATTTTCCAAGCCATCTCGAAGGAAGCTTGCGGCCAATTATGCAGGGACAAAGCTTGTTATCGGTGTTTCCGACCGGGACACCGCATGCAGGACTGCCCCTATATCACACAAGCTGTGCAAGCCGCCTTTGCCGAAGTGGATTGGGATGGCACAATGGACCTGAACCAGACACTATTGCTGATGACGAGGCACCAGACTATATACAAGGTGAGCCTCACATTTATGCCGCCATTGAGACATGTCAAGCAGATAGTCAACCTTCTGTCATATCCACGGTTGGCCAAGTAGACAGTAATCCCTTTTTATCATTCTTATAGACACCGGCAATATGCACAATTTTGCCTCCCCTAGAATGGCAGTAGCTTTACAGTTGATTCCCTTGAAGTCAAAGCCACATCTAGTTATGTTGGCTAGTGGGGCCGTATGCCACACACAGGGTCGCCGTATCAATTTGAACATTCAGTTACCAGGAACACCTATTGCTCTAGCAGCCGAGATCATGAACATTGGCCGTTATGACCTTATTGTGGGTATGGAATTCTTGGCTGTCGCAAAGACAAACATTGACTGTGAAAAGCGAGAAGTCACATTTAATGCAGCTAATGGAGCCCGAATAACCATAGCAGGTAAACCAGTTATCCCAATTATACAATATCTCAGTACATCAGTTGGATAGGGCTATCAAGAAGTCTCAAGTTGCTTGTATGATTCGACTTACTTCAGTAGACGCCAAGTCCAAACAAGATGAAGTTATTGATAGCTTGCCTCCAGCAATAGCAATTGTTCTTCGGGGATACCACGATCTCTTTCCAGATGAGATGCATAGATTACCACCTTTTAGAGGCGTGGAATGTGAAATTACTCTAGAACCAGACACCAAGCCTACCAGTAAGGCCCCATACAGAATGAGTACACCTGATCGCAGGATACCTGCCTATATGGACGTCCTGGACTTTGCGTAGATTTAGGGGGGTAAGTGGGGTGCGGATGCGGGTGCTGCAGATGTGGCATGTATTCTCTAGCACACCCATGGAACCATTGTGATTCGGGAGGAGATGCTTCTCTGACCGGCCTCATCGGACTGGGGAGATGTAACCCGTAGTAGTCTCATAGGGTGATTCCTTGGGATTGCATCTCTGGAGGGCTACAATCATGCCATAGCATGTTTCAGCCTATCTGCAAAGTGTGCACAAGAGGGACGGATGGAGTGGACTACCCTAGCCATTGTTCTATGCCAGCCAACGCCATGTTATACTTCCGTCTACTGTTATCTTGAGGCCCTGACCGTCAGTTGACCCCATGAAGTCTGAGCCCAGGGTAGCACCCCTGTTATGGTGGGTTACTTATGTTACTTTGTGCTTGTATTTCATTTAGTTGATCATGATGGATGGGCCACCCTTCCTGGTGGTATAGTTATTTGAGCATGATTGTTGTATGCTAACATGTATGTATGCTTCCGTTGTATAGGATTCCCATAGAGGACGTGGGACAAATGACACCTCCGTGTTCCTTGCCCGGACACTTGCCCATCCCAAGTGGTCCGAGTATGACGAAGGGCCCTACCATGGTGATGTAGTCGCCACGGGAGGGGAATTCCCGTATTTGTACGATGAGAACATCGTATAGATTCTGGGAACGTCACACATTGAATGGTAAATTAAGTCATTCGACCACTCAAAGGATTGCAAGACGTATATGATATTCGTACTTGGAATAAGAACCCAAATTCTGTATCCAAAGCATTCAAGCTGAGGACATTACATTGTTGTTTTATTTTGTAAACCTGAAAATGCTATTCACATACATTAATTATGTTAGTTACAACTGGAAAATTGTTTCTATTGTTTAGAGGTTGAAAGGAGCATTAAACTATCTAACACCACTTAGTGGATGGATTCGTCACAAGCATGAATACATATTTGTCAAGATGCATTTCATATTCTTTTTTTTGCCAGAAGCAAGGAACAAAGATTCTCTTTCGCTTTCTAATAGGCATCAAAACGAAAAAGCAAATTGGAGGAAAACCAAAGACATGTAGACAACAAAGTCAAATATAAGCCTCTGTTTTATTTTAGAGCAAGCTTTAGGGTTCTTTTCCGTTTTCCAAGACTAACATTAAATCACCAATGATAATAGCATTGATTCTTCCAAAATCTAATGTAGTGAAACAAGAAGCCTAATAATTTGTCCTTATGGATCACAAAATTCATCCTGGACTTTGGATCGATGTTAGATTCAACTGTAGCTTACTATTGTGCTTCAGTCTCTAGGACAAATTCATACTAACTATTTTTCAGTAGGGTTAGGCATATTCACATCTAAATGGAATAGTTAAGGTTCATTTATGTGGAAAAAATATGATAAAGAACGCGCCTTTTCGATAAAAATGAATTTGTAACTTGGTACACCTCCCTTAGCAATATAAATTGCAATGCTCATCCTAACGTTTGTTTTAAGTGTGTTATTCCTACATGTAAATATTGAATATATGCTAAAGTACTCAAGATATAAAATAAAGCTAGTAAACATAGAATTTAGAAGTTCTTTTTTTTTTTTTTGAATTGAATTGTATTGTATTGGATTGGATTGAATCGATTTTATCGTCCACGGAGACCAATCGGCCATAAGACCCAATAAAGGAGCGCAACCGGCCCCAAAGGATTTTCAAGGGAAATAAAGCGCGGCAGTAATAAGAATGCTGATAAACTGTACAAATATACATTATGAAATATATATACATGTCATCCAAGGCCATAGCTGAGCCCTCATATCTATGACCTCCTGAAGGTACGAACCCAACATCTATACTGAAGTCATGTTAAATAATACATGTAGTAGCTGGTCGGGCCTGACCAACTCAGCATCCCAGATTTGTGCATATGCTGAACAGCTCTGCAGAGTGTGGCACTTATCTTCAACGGCTCCCCACTCGCAGCACTAACAAACCATGTTCTGGCATGGCTTCCCAATTCATCTGCATGTCTCGATTTGGAGACGGTGTGCATCTATACGAATTGAAACAATGAGTCTACGCTTCTTCAGAGGCAGATGTGTACACAGGTGGCATTGTGGCTCCATTCCAATGTGGGATTTATGTAATGCTGATTATATGTTGTCTTGACCTATTCAAGGGCGCTGGCATCCCAAAGCTTGCTAAGGAATCAAGCATCAAGGTACCACCTCAAGCTATGGCGATCTGCTTTCATTTGCACCTGTATACACCCGTGTTCCTGTACATTCCACCTGGCCAGCCACTGAGCACTCCTTTCCCTCCAGCAGGCCTTGAGGTGTCGTGGCTCTATTGCTAGGTGTAAGCCAAGTTGGGGAGATGGGCATCGTCCATATTGTAGATGATGTGGCGAGCAAGGGCTACCTCTGAAGAGGCAAAAAACTTGTCCCTTACAACAGGATTTGATATGGGACCATGGGCTCCCAGTGCCCACGCCAAGAAGGCTTTCTGCATTTGCTCCAAGTCATTCCAGGTAGTAAAAGATACTACTGGGCCCCAGGTTTTGAACCCATATAGAAGGATGGGCTATACCAAGACTTTAAACAGGTTGGACTGATGGGCCCAATCATATAGCTCTACTCTGTGGCTGTTCTTTTGCATTGCATATAGTGCCTTCCAACCTGTCATCGCTCGTAACCGAATGGAAGTGTCCCAATACATGATAAAAGGAAACTCCACACCCAAATACTTATAGGCGGGCGTCACTTCCACATTCTGCCCCTGGTAACTAAAGGAAGGAGGCCTTGACTGATGTGAAAATGATATGGCGACCTCCTTAGTCTTGGCCAGATTAATGCGCATGTCAGTGGCCTGACAGAATGTATCCAGGGCATTGAGATGGTGCTATATATCCTTCAAATGATGAGCTAGGAGGTCCACAT
This sequence comes from Isoetes taiwanensis, assembly GCA_021234155.1. Classification (NCBI taxonomy): domain Eukaryota; kingdom Viridiplantae; phylum Streptophyta; class Lycopodiopsida; order Isoetales; family Isoetaceae; genus Isoetes; species Isoetes taiwanensis. The sequence goes on from JAJEKV010000386.1 coordinate 176,115, forward strand.
CATCAGAATATATTAGTTTCCTGGTGATTTGGTGCAGAAGTTGAGCTCCATTGCCCCCATTATCAGCAAGTCAGCTCTCCAACTAATCAATATAGAGACCAAACAGTGTCGGAGAGAGAGGACATCCGTGATGGATCCCGATACTACCGTCGAATGGTTGCCTTCCGACTGTATGGTCTGAGCATATCTCATATAGCATGTAAACTACATTCTACAGGTTCGTAGAAACCTCCAGCGTCACAATCTTGCCCACAGCTTTTTCAGAGGACAGTATTAAAATCCTTGGCAAAGTCAACAAAGCAAAAATATAGGTCCTGCCGACAGTTCCTACTATCTTCAACCAGAGTCCGCAACATGAAGATGTGGTCAATGATTGAGTATCAGAGTCTGAATCCCGCCTACTGAGGGTCTGTACTTCTGCTGCCTTTGCCCAATCCATCAATTGCTGCTCTAGAATTCCGACCAGCAGTTTTGCAAATACTGAACTGATCATGATTGTCCTAAAGTTGTTGGGCAGTGCGAGTTGTCTGCCTTGTAGATGGGAACAACTAGGCAGTGAAAAACCTTCCTATAATGCCCTGTTGAACAAGGTAGTTAGGACTGGTACTATGGATGGCCCAACCCATTTGAGTAATTCTGCTTACATATCATCCAAGTTTGCCACTTTTCTATTGGCTACATGCTATAAGCCCTGGTGAACATGTGCCCCTATGATTTCCAGTGCCGATCCTTCCTGCAGGGTCTCATGCACCCTGAAGATCATAAAATTGCTGCAGGCATTTTTCCCACTAGTCGAGGGTGAGGTTCCCTACAGGCTGCACTAGCTTTCTGAGCACCCTTCGCCAAAAGATCCTGGGATGACAATCCAGGAGGTAGAACATTTCGGTTTGGTGTCCGGCAATGTACCTGAATTTTTTAACCTTGAGAAAAGTGCAATATTGCCTGGTTGCGTGTGGGCGTAGAGCAGGATCTATGGCGTGGCAGAGCCAACTTTTGAGTTTCTTACACTTAGCATCAAACGATTGGTTATACGTGAAGATTTGGTCCCCGAGGTCCATCGAGGATAGCTTCTCCCAAAGCACTTTCGGCAGCCACCCTGCACATGTCAATCGCTGGTGAGAAACTGTCGCACAGGGGGTTCAAATGGCCTGCCAAGCTAGCTGCAAGTAAAGTGGCAGGTGGTCTGAGTCTGCCTCTTCATCTCTGCTATTTGTGTCCATCTAGAGGTGTTTGACCATATGCATGTCCTGCTTGGCCATCAACACATAGTCCACCACACTGGATCCACCCCCTAATTCTCTTGCCTATAAGTGCACTTGCGGGAGGCCACTATGCTAGTCCATTGCAAAATTACCAAGTCAAATAGTCGCATTTCATTAAAATGGGTCAAATTTTGATGATTGTGACTCATTCAGAGATATAAGAAAATAACTAGATTTTGCATTGAATCACTAGAAATAATTCAACAACAACTGGTTCATGTCTTTTTCTCGTAAAATCTACAAACAACTAGTGAAGAAAGTTCATAAAACTTCCAAGGGACATGCTCAAGATAACACACAAATAATATTATCTGTTCATACAATATTATAGCATGGAGGTCCATTTACCTCTTTAGGATCTTGTGTGTCTTGTCCTTTGCAATGTGACAAGCAGGATATGACCATAACATACACTCCACCATTTCTCTCCTTTGAGGATCACCAGGATTTGTCCTCCATTTTCTCTCCCAGCAGCCGGAGTAAGGTTCCTTCAAGGTTCTTGTACATGCCAATTCTGTTAGAATTCTGTTGGATGTCACAAGTTCAGGCACTGCTAAGCACTTTCAGCAAAAGCACATGTCCAGACAATACTTTCAGCATAGAATTTACATCCCCTTCTTATGATGGCCACTTGATTTACGGATCATGACGCATCCAACAGCGAGGTCCTCGCTCAAATCATCTCCTCCAAAGGCTGTTACAGCTCCAGAAGAAAGTGAGGCTTTAGCAGTAAGCTTTTCATGTTATAAAATACTGTTTTGGTGTTGTTATTTCAATGTCTTTTTCTGTGTTCTTATTTCCTTGTTTTTTTTTTCTAGAGAGGATCTCACTATCCCCTTTGATACCATTTCCAGCCCGACAAACCCCTATTCTCGATTTGCAAGTAACGAAGTAGCTATGGATCCGCCTTCTTCTTCGAACAAATCTGGCAAGTGCGTTCTTGAAGGGCCAGCTTCGATTTTTTCTCTGTTTAGGTTTACTATTTTTAGTCAGGTCAAGTTTAAGAACACTATTTAGATTGGCCATGGTTAGTGTTTTTATTTACCCATAGCCTTGAATCCACAAAAGGAACTGAGTGTCAACTAGGTATCTTTCACAAAGAAGGAAAAGATTGCAGAACAAGCATTTTCACTAAAGAAACCATAACATGTTCATTGGATTGATCTATAAACACATTAAAAAAATTATAAAATCGCACTATCAGATCTAACTAACCCAGAATACATCATCCCTTGCAGGATTAGCATCATGACTGCATATCCTGATGTTCGCGAGAGAAGGCCTATTCTCGACTTGTGAGTGGGAAAAGCCTTAGACAAGACCCAAATCTCCCCTCCACTTCGGGTTTAGGCTCTTTAGTTAACCTTGCGGCCTACTCTCGACTGTTGAGTCGAGAAAGCCAACACTTAGACTATAGACTAGATCCCTTCTCCCCCCTCTCAAGAGGGGAGTGGCTTAGTCTGGGTGAAGGCATTCCCGACTGGCGAGTCGCGAATGCCACACTGAAGCCAAGACCCGCACCTCTCCCACTATACAAAGGGATCCCAACTACTCATCCAACATCCTCCCTTTACTATACCAGCCCTCTCTTTACCACACTTGCCCATGCTCAAGAGTGCATTCTCTCTCGTGTCGCGGGTGCCTCTACCCAGTCTGGGCCACTCTCCTTCGAACCACATCCTTTGAATTTTATATAAGGGGAGTGGCCTAGTTTGGGTGGAGGCCTCTGTGATTAGAGACTCAGAAAAGCATTCGTAAGCAAAATACAGAGATCAAGGGGGCTTTCTTGACTCGCAAGTCAAGAAGGCCTATTCTCAACTCGCGTCCCTAAAAATTGAAAATTTTCTCCCCTTGAGCCACATATTAGATCTTTGAAGGGCTTTCAAGTCCCTTGCTACCTAGGGAGCCGACATAACAATAGTCCATGGGGTTTCACTAATTGTAGAGCCAAAATCTGTCCTTGCCTGCTAGTAAAGAGCACCCCTCAAGTTATGAAACAAAAATTGTGAAGATAATAACCTCCCATCTAAGTGGCCTAAATACAATGAATAATGGTCCTTCATTCTTCTCTTCTTCTTTAATATATTTTCTACGTCTATGGCTGATTTCCATTACCCGACCCTTGAAGTGTGTTGCTATTAGCTCCAACATTACTCATCAACTGTACACCTGATACATCATATACAATTAGCCCTTTGTTTGTGAGCTATAACAAATTTTTTTATTCCGTAGGGTCACCAAATAACTTAATCCTTCAGATATTCTTTAACCCTCTTGTGGTCTTCTAAGCCACTATTATATGTCGTATGCTATAACAGTCTATGTTCCAAGGTTACAACTATGCATTCAAATTCCCCTAGGTCTTTTAATCGCATAATATTGGGGTTTATGATTTAACGTCGTCATAGACCTCAGAACTATTAGTCATTAGGTGTTTTGTCATGATGTCATGCCATTGTTGTGGCATCACAAATGACTTGGCATATTTATATAAGCCATATAATCATGTCATAATTTAGAGAGTGAGCCTTCTTGAGAATGGTAAAATAGTTAGAGTCATCAGGGTGCCTGCTTGGTGCTTTATAATTCTTCCTAAATACCCAAGTCTAGTATAACCCGTGCGGTTATTTTTTCAACAACCCTGACTTATATTGACGTTCTAGTCCTATGTGTTCTAAATTATGACCGTGTAACCCATTGGGTTCAACCAAGACATATGCCTAGACATATGTTTGATGTCTAGCCTTTAGTGTCTATGCAAGACATATTTCACCACCCAACCAGGATTATACTATAGAACCATGCAACCCCGCCATCTTGAGCTTTATTCTGTTGTCCGTTGCCATTTATTTAAAATGCCAACTACAACATCCTACGTTCATATTCACTCGATTGTATATTTGTCTGCACATTTTCGAGGGACTCCAAACCCTTCAGTGCTAAGCTTGAGGTTCGCTTGTCCTTCTTTCCATGTCACTCCATAGATTACTCAACCAAATTGAATACTGTACATATGCACTGTATGTATTGCTTTAACTTAGTTAAAGCGTAACCTTAGTAGTTTCCCTGGAACAAAATCCATTGCCAATGTGCAATTATAATGTGGTTAAACCGCTGACTTGCCAAAATAATAACGTCCCACTCTATATTGGAATTGCATAGGGTGCCTAAATTTTATTAGGTTCCCAAGGTGATTCCACCATTCCTTTAGTGCCTTATGGTATTTTCATTATGTAGATATCAACCCTGTCTTTTCACAATTAACTTGTTACTTTCATAGATTTTGGTGCATGATGGGAGATATTGTTTTTATGGCTTGGGAAAAAAATAAAAATTCAAGACACATTGACAAGTTCATGAATAATATATAAACCATTAAATATAGATCTCCCCTAACACACCAAAACGATTTTCATCGATGTTGCATCAATGGAGAGACTGAAGATACACGTCTAAGGGAATCCACAAACAACTTGCAGTAGTGCTAGTGCGTGCAAGATGGTGAAAATGAAATAGATATTGTATAGCCTCTCATGCAATAAGCAATCCTCTGAGAAATGGAGAAGCATTTGAATATGTTAATGGGCAAAACAGAGCCCAAGGGAGAAGTGGCCTAATAAAAGAGATGCATATTTGCAAAGGCCGATAAGCATGACAGAATCTTGGAAACTCACCACATTATTCAAAATTCTCCAAATAAATTTTGAAATCATCAATTTGCTCTACAAAAGAAAATTGATCATCCCAAGGCTGCCAAAATGCTTTGGCAACATGCACTTCATCCATTTGACTTTGACATCAGTGCCATCCCCCCTCCCCCAAATGAAGCTCTTGACAACCCTGATAATGAGCTGTACTTTAACAATTTCACCATGACGCCCTATTACCTTGCTATCTTATTTGTATAAGATCTGCTGTTGATCCTGATTCTGCTTGGCAAGCTCCTCTACTTGCCGTTGCTGCTTGGCCCGCTCAGCATCTTGTTGTGCGGCATGGGCAGATGCCATGCGCTCTTCCACCTCAGCGAGGCATCGGGCAGTAACCCTCCGTAGTAGCTCTGCATGATAGCTGTCCGGCCTAGCTTGCATATCCATCTGGATAGCTAGTTGGTCCACCGAAAGGTAGGACAGAACCTCACCCCAGCGAAAGCTTTAGGTGGCCTCGTCATACTGGTAGGGAGGGAGGTCGAAGGGTTTGCCTGCTATGATGACTCGCCCATCTCCCAAAATAGACATATTCGAACTCCCGGACCTTCGAATCTCCCCTCTCCATCTCCCAGGTATCATCCTCTCGGGTAAGTTCTCTGATTCTATCGGCCTCCATCCGAATGGCTTCTTCCTCGGGAACTTCTACACATGAGGGCGCATAGAACTTAACTAGCATCAGAACTTGGTCAGGCTGTTTGACCAAAATGTAAGGTTGCCTGAGGAAATTAAGTTTTAACAGAAAGTGCTCGGACAAGTGAAAGATGGGGTAAGGAATTCTATGCCCAGCGACGAAGCATTGCACGAGCTCAATCAAGAGTAGCTCCACTTTAGCAGGGTCGCTAGCGAGTTGCTCGCCAAGCAGCTCGGCGAATATTTGGGGCACGCTAAGGTTACTATAGCTAAGGGTACCCCAGGTGCGAGCCATATTCATGAGGGATGGAAAAAAGGAAAGTTGGAGAGGAGGCGCTTGTAGGCGGTAGTGGCGAGGGTCGAACGCAGAGGCTAGGCGCTGAAGCTTCTTCCCCATCGGCTATGGCAGAGGGGCGAGCGAGACGCTAAGCGAAAAGATAAAAGCAAAAAATAACCGTCACTTTTTTTTTTCCAAATTTTTTCAAAACTTTTTTTTTTTAATTTTTTTTATACGGCGGGAATACGCATTTTTATACGCAAGTGCCGCTAGAAAAGTACGGCTTTTTTTTTCGAATTCTAAGACACTGAAAGTACAGGGGCGCCCATTTAGGTCTTGGGCCCTGCTTCTGCCATTTTGATGCCGGATGTTAACGCCCCTAGAGTAATTGGACCGTGCCCGGCATGTTGGTGCAAAAATCTCGCCCATTTGAGCTACCTTATGACGCCTGAAACACATGACCTCTTTACCCCACAACCTAACATATTTACCTTACTAGTTTATGCTCTCCTACTCAACTAATTTAATCCTCCCATAACTAGGTCAACCCATATGCTAACTACAGAGTTGGGATAGTTTAACCTAAGACAAAGTCTTGCCAACTAATGAGTTAGACTATAGCCAGTGCAATGATTTGGTCTACCAAAATCATGCTCTGATACCACTGTGATGCTCCCAGAATCTATACGATGCTCTCATCATACAAATACGGGAATTCCCCTCCCATAGCGACTACATCACCATGATAGAGCCCTCCGTCATACTCGGACCACTGGGGATGGGCAAGTGTCCGGGCGAGGAACATGGAGGTGTCATTCGTTCCACGTCTTCTATGGGAATCCTATACAGTGGAAGCATACATACATGTTAGCATACATCAATCATGCTCAAATAAATATACCACCACGAAGGGTGGCCCATCCATCATCATCAACTAAATGACAATACAAGCACAAAGTAACATAAGTAACCCACCATAACAAGGGCGCTACCTTGGGCTCAGACTCCATGGGGTCAACTGACAGTCAGGGCCTCAAGATAACAGCAGACGGAAGTATAACATGGCGTTGGCTGGCATAGAATAATGGCTAGGGTAGTCCACTCCATCCGCCCATCCTGTGCACACTTTGCAGATAGGCTGAAACATGCTATGGCGTGATTGTAGCCCTCCGGAGATGCAATCCCAAGGAATCACCCTATGAGACTACTCCTGGTTACATCTCCACAGTTCGATGAAGCAGGTCAGAGAAGCGTCCCCTCTCGAATCACAACGGTTCCACGGGTGTGCTAGAGGGTACGTGCCACACCTGCAACACCCCCGTCCGTACCCGACTTACACCCCTAAATCTATGCAAAGTCCAGGACATCCATATAGGCACGTATCCGGTGTCAAACCCATACCCCGCCCACACGTAATGACCGACTATAAGCCTAGCACACTGTAGGAGCCCCAGTAGCCACGTTCAATAAGGCTCCGCCCCCACTCCACCAATTGTGTCCGTTATTTGGTGCTGAACCACCTCATAGCATCCACAGCCAGGTGGGCTCTTGTGCACAGGCCACAATTATTGGGTTTTAAGGGTTCTAGCTAGAAACGTATCTAGTTCTAAGAAGCTTTTAGGTCTCTACCCTTCCCTTAACCCCCAATACACAGAAGGAACAGAGAGAAAGAATATAAGCATAACCAAAGTATCCATCATCATCATAGTAACATATAAAAGAGAATTTAACCATTCCATCTACTCAAAGAAGTGTTAGCAGAAACCCTAGCTATCTAGAGACTAACCGGTTTCCTAGCTGGAGCCATTGTCGCAAAAGTCTCCATTCTTCAAGTCTGGTCACAATAGTGGATGGCTCCTCCTTCCCTCACTCTTTCCCGATCGATTTTGGGGCAGAAATGGGAATAGGACCCTAAGGGTAGTTTCCCACTCGCAATTAGGTTAGGTTAACTTAACCAGTTGGTTATCTCTTAACTTAATGGAAAGTAGGTTGTGATTTCCCATTAAAGTCATTAAGTTAAGACTAACTTAAAGGATTGTGAAGATATGCATTCACACTATACCAACTATGGACCACTTAGGTTAAGCTCATGAAATCAACTTAACCTAACCTTTATAATAAGCTTGTGCTTCACACTAGTAGTTAAGAAGTTTTGTTAGGTTAGAGATAAATGTGTTCGTTTCTCACTTCAGTTAAGAGATACGGTTAAGCTAAATGGAGGATATGACTTGTTTTTGTCAAGTTACTATTTTTGTGAATTGTTTGACTACCTAGTAAAATCTAGTAAAGTGACTGACTCTCTAGTCAATGAGTTGACTTTTGGTTAACTTAGTTTCTCGCCAATCAATTGACTTGTAGTCAACTCTCTCCATTTTAATACTTTCTAGTCAAGTACTACGTGACCAATCAATCAATCATAAAATTCTTAAAATCCACCTCCTATTTTAATGTTTCTTATTCAATCTATCAAACTAATAAGACACTTGGTCAACTAGTTGGCATCCTTGTCAAAATTACGATTTAGGAGTCTAACCTAACTGGAAGCATTTCTCACTCGTAGTTAAGTTAGCTTAATGCTTAACCAAAAGGTTAGCAGTTAAGTGGACCTTGCTTAGGTCACTTAACTTTTGCACTAGTTGGTTAAATATTTTTAAATTTGTTTAAAAAAATAACTTAACTTTTTCTAGTGAGAAGGATGCTCCGTTAAGTTAATGAACGGGTAAAAATTAACTGGAATTAACTTAATTGATATTAACTTAAGGGTCAGTGGGAAAGCAAGTTCCAGTTATTTGCCCTATTTAACTTAACTTAATGGCAAGTGGGAAATGACCCTAATTTCCCTGCCCAATTTGGCAAGTCCCACTTGGCCAATCGATTTGGGCCAAGTGGCACCTCCCTATTGGTTCACTAATATTTTTAGCATAGCTAATAAAATCCCTTTTAGGTTAACCCAAGTAATCCCCTATTGACCCTTAAGGGTCTAATTAGATACTGGTGATGTATCATAGTATGTATACGTATACCGTATAAATACATGGAACATCACACAATGTGGTAACCCAATCAATATTACAATATGCATTAAAACTTTAATATGACTAGGATGTCAAGGTGACAGCTTAGCTTGCTAGTTGCTGGGCTTTACAATCCATCATGAGGTAGCTTTGATGGCCCTTAGGACATATGTGCAAGATTATACTTAAGGCAGATTAGTAGTTAAGGAAAATTAGAGACATGTTCTTTATATGTCACTGGGTTGATAAACAATGGAGACAATACTTTATGCATATGAGCAATTTGATCTCCCGTTAACATTCGGTTGTAGAAAGGTTGTTATGGTTAAAAATAAAGGAGTCCTTGATAGCTCTTCATATGTTGAAGAGTTTCCTTTAAAAAATGATAATTGGATTGTTAGAAAGGGCTGAAGTGCATTGTGGTGGTGCGATGTGTCTCAACATTGCAGAATGGTTATTGACATCCCCATTCCACTCAATGTAATGAAGGTGCCAAATAGCAGCTTCCCAAAGACTGCTTTTGTGGAGGAAAGACAAAAGGGTCTCATTCTGCCAATAGTGGGAGACTCGCTCCTGGTTGCAGTCGATTTCTTAATGTGGTAGAATAATGGTGTCCCCATGTGCATTTAAGGTTTTGATGTGTAATGCACGTAAGTTTTTACATATGGTATTCCCATTTGTCATTCTTCTATGTATCTTAAAGGTTTTTCATGTAAGGGTCATGTGTATAAGATATATATCCATATAGAAGTTGGGTCTCGTTTTTGTCATTCCATGTTTTTTGGTCTTTTCTTTTTGATGGTTTTGCATGCTTCCATCTCTGTAGTTCATCGAATCCATCATATATGCTTGTTGGTCATGTTTTCATCTCGCAGCTTGCCGTTTTGAACAACCCACTCCTGATATGCCAGAATCTCATCCCAATTGGAGTTATCATATATATTACTCTCCTTTTAACAATAAGACATGTAGATTCTTCACCGCAAGAATTTGATCCCAAAGCTATATGGAAATTGATCAAATAAACTAATCAGTAATCAATCACACTGGATAAATCTGAATGTCTATGGATTAATTAGCCATAAGTAAGCAAAGTAGTGATAGATGTATCTGAATCAATTTAGCTAATGCAAGTTTTTGACCATTGTTGGAATTTTCTTTTAGCCTTTTTCACCAAGTCAGAGCATTTAGATGAATTTTCGGAATTTGAAACTTCCCTTGGTGAACGTGTTTATTTTGTTAAATCTGATATCAGTCATTTGTGAAGCATGCAAAAACAAGGAAAATGCATGTTGAAATTAGAATTATGTGTCATTTGGATATAAAGGAAATGTATGATGAGTGTTGCTTCTACAGGCTTTTGTTTTATTGACTAGATATTAAAAAAAAGAAAAAAATGTTTTTATGTTTAATGTTTAATCCTATGTAACAAGTGCAAGTTCGGTATCTATGCGCTTAATAATTGCTAGTCTAGGTTCTGAATGTTATAATATTGTCACATGGATATTGACCTTCATATCATAGGCATTGCAAGACCAATATTAGAGCAATGTTGGTGTTTGTGTAAACAAGGGTATCCATATTATTTTGCGTTGTTTGTTACTAGCATTCTATTCTACTGCAACATATGCATTTCTCTAAATTATGAAGTAAAATATGCTAAGATATATTCATTTGTAGAGCATTAGAATTTTCAAGGTTCAGAAGGATTAAGCAGTTGATAAAATTGGATAAATTGAAATGAATTAAATTGTTTTTTGTCTTTGCCAATGCACAATCATCAAAGAGGTACTTAGCCTGTCCATCGTGCATTTTTGTGATTGAAGAAAGCTTGCATCTATGAATTGTGATGCTATTAAACACAACGGAATCATTTTAAAGAGAAATTGAGCGGAACGGACGATGTCGGACTTAACAAGGTAAAACTGAGATAATTGAGATTTGGATTTGATATTACTCGGCTTGACAATACGTAAAAGCATCCTCTTTTAATAGGCACACATGGATTATATGGAGTTCCAAGGAAAGAGCAGAAATGAAGACTGCCCAAAAAGAATGTCACGGAAGAGAAAATACAAGTGTTGGATTAGAAAAAATACCTCCTGTTTTCATTACAACAGGAGCTGCAGATTGTATATGCAGAAGGTAGTTTTTTGAATCACAATGGCAAATCTAACAGCTCTGACTGATGAGTTGTTTGACTTGATTAAGCAGAGTGAATGAGCAAGAACCAGGTACTAGCAAGAAGGTTTGTTGGCATTTAATCCAAAGATGCAGAACATTGACAAAAAAACGTTACTTAAAGGAATATGCTGGTTTATATGCAGGCCCATAGTTCTTATGGCAGCCTCCTGCAGGCTTGCATCAAGGAAAAGAAAGTATCAAAAGGCAAATGGGTTCATTGTCATATTGCAAAAGGTGCTTCAGAGGTAGATACTTTTTTAAATAATATGTTGCTGAACATGTATGCCAAATGTGGATGTTTATCGACTGCCTGCCAAGTATTTTATAGCATGGCTAAAACAAATGTTTTTACATGGACAACCATGATATCTGGATGCCTGGTGCATGAGGAATTTAGAGGAGCTTTTGACCTCTTTCAACAAATGCAATTCGAAGGCATTAGACCAGATGAAGTCACATTTATATGCACACTTAATGCATGTGCTCAAATTGCATCACTTGCGATTTGCAGTTACGTTCATGCTCATGTTGCATCACAATGCACAGCAAGTCTATTTCTTGGGAATACGCTTATTGACACCTATGCAAAATGTCTGAGCATGGAGGACGCAGAACATGTCTTCAATGCAATGTATGCAAGAGATGTGGTCTCTTGGAATGCATTACTTACAGGGTACTCTCTGAATGGCAACCATGAAGAGGTCCTTAGGCGTTATAGTCAATTGAAACTGGAAGCTACAAAGCCAGATGTGGTTACCTTTGTCTGCGCTCTCACTGCATGTGGGGAAATAGCAGCACAAGTTAAAGGAAAATGGGTCCACTGTAATCTCTTACATTGTGGATTTAAATCGGATGACTTTGTACTGTGTGCCCTTATTAGCATGTATTATAGATGTGGATGCATAGACTTTGCCCGCCGCCAGTTGTTTGACATAATCGATACAAGAAGTGTTGTGTTATGGAATGTAATGATTGCAGGACATGCCTACCATAGAAATGAAAGAGAAGTAATCTACTTGTTCCAACAAATGCAGCAGCAGAATATGAAACCAGATAAAGTAACTTTGCTTTCTGTCTTGGGTGTCTGTTCTAATCCAGGGCTGGGTAAAAAGTTGCATGCTTATATTGTGAAGGCTGTTAATGACATGGATCCATTTGTTGCAAGTGCATTGGTAAATATGTATGCAGAATGTGGTAATATTGATGATGCTCGGCAAGTTTTTGACAGTGCTCGGGTCGGAGATGTAGTCTTGTGGAGCTTAATGATTGCAGGGTACATGGAGCAAGGGAGCCATGAGGAAGGTCTTAAACTGTTTGATAAAATGCGAAAGCAGGGTTTGGAACCAGATAAAATTACCCTAGTTAGTATTCTTAATGCATATGCCAATCTAGTAGCTGTTGAAGAAGGAAAATGGCTTCATCTTTATATTATAAAAGTTGGACATGTATTGGATAATTTTCTTAACAGTGCTCTTATGGACATGTATAGCAAGTGCCATAACTTAGAGCATGCACGTCAAGTTTTCAAGACAATCTGTGGTAAGGATCTTGTTTGTTGGAATACAATGATTACATGCTATGTTCAGCATGGATATGGTCAAGATGCTCTGAAGCTGTATATGGAAATGCAGATGCAGGGGGTAAAGCCTGGAAAGGTAACATATCTGTGTGTTTTGAGTGCATGTGCTATTACAATAACTTTAAAACTTGGCAAGGAGATCCATTCTGAGCTTATGCGAAAAGGACATGGAGATGATGTCTTTTTAGGCAGTGCCCTCATTGATATGTATGTCAAATGTGGAAGCATTGTTGCTGGTCGTCAAATTTTTGATAAAATATTAATAAGAGACTTGGCTGTATGGAATGCTATAATTGGTGGGTATGCACAGCAAGGGGATGGTCTTGAAGCAATCAGACTCTTCAAACAAATGGTGCAGGAAGGTGTGAAACCTAATCAAGCCACATTCAATGGTGTTCTTTATGCGTGTAGCCACAGGGGCTTAGTGGGTTATGGCTGCCATCATTTTGTTTCGATGCACTCTATATATGGAGTGACTGCAGTGGAGGATCATTATGCTTGTCTAGTTAACGTTTTTGGTAGGGCTGGTCTTATAGATGTTGCAGAGGACCTTTTGCACACATTTCCATTGTTACTAATGAAAACTGAGGCATGGATGTCATTGCTTAGTGCATGTCGAATCTATAACATTATCAAGCAAGCAGAGAATGTTGTTTCCCATCTTTGTAACTTGGATCAAGCAGGAGCTGCAGCATTTGTGATTTTGGCAAATATCTATGCTATGAATGAAAAGGAATAATGCATTTATTCAAACCAGGCTTCCCATGTATTAGCAAGTTCTCCCCTTGATAGAGAATTTTAAACTATTCCTTATGTAACAGGAATTTAAATGACTTGGCTAACATGACCTAAATGTAGGCCTATATTTTTAAATCAAAGCTTGATAATGAACGCCATGAGCCTGTTCATTTTGTGGGCTTCAATTATGAGAAGAAAAGTTAGTTTCTTCGTGTAGTAATTAGACTAAGGGCTATGTCTTCATAATGAGGACAGCTTGTATATAGCTCTGTGCATGCCTATTACAATTCCAGGATCATGTTACACTTGCTGGGGTTTTGCTGCAAGCTTAATGTCGTTTTATTCGGAAGATAATTCACACTGAACTCCACAACATGACATTTTCATCAACACTTTATGGAGCATCTAAGTCATTCTTGGAACATAAAGGCTGCACTCTGGATTTATATGTAAAGATTTTGTCGGTATGAGGTTCTACTCAGAAACTAAGTTTGAAGTAAATGCGCGAAATTTTAGTCATGCTCGATCCCCTTAGTCATGAAAGTTTGAAGTAAATGCATGAAAGTTTAGTCATGCTCGATCCCCTTAAATAGGGAAATGTTAATTATTGCTTCGGATGAATAAAAATGAACAAAAATAACTATAATCATGTAGTGTTCATATTATCATCACTCTTTGACCTGGTTATTTGTAATGGGTTGGCACCCTGGGGGTGCACTCAATAAAAACCGTAGAAAACAGTTTTTTTGCGGCCAAAACCGTACCCATATATGGGAGGGGGTATTTTTCTTGTTGAATTTCGTATATATATAAGAGAAATATGGTAGGGGTATATGAAATATGAGGTATATTTTCTTAGAAAATTTCCATATAAGGGATAATTTCTCTTAACCTTATGCACACACATGCCATATAGACTTTACATTAGGTGCACCCCCGGGGGTTGGCACAATGGCCATCTTCCAACCGCTGCACTTGTAGACATGAGAACCAAGGGGGCGGCTCCAGTGTGATGGATTACCTGCTGGTCGAGGAACAGGACCCATTTTTCCATTGGAACAGAGCACTTTCGGGGATAGGAAAGTGGACCTGACTCGACCCACTGCTCGAGGCATATACATTGGCATAGGCTCCTGCATCCATTTGCCAACACCCCTGTGTGTCCCGGTTATTGCCCTACCAGGTCCGGATGCTTGAGCATGATCCGGGGGACTAATCCGAACTCCCCACACTTCAACAAAGAATCGCTCACCGACTCCACCGCTTCTCGACAATGCCGAAAAGATGCTTTGGGAGAGGCCACTCCCAGAAAACCTCGGGCGCTGCCACCTTCCCCTGCAACAGATGGTTCGATGATGAGTGTTTGAGCTCAAACGAACTCCCAAGAAGTCAACCTCCGCCCACTGACCAGGCCATCACCACCTCCTTCCTCAAGAAGAAGAAAATACCTTGCGAAAGCACTAGCAAGCGATGTTCGATCTCCCGGATGCAAGATCCCAAGACATTCGGAGAAAGGTGTTGAGCAAGGTTTGCATAACCCACGGGGAACATCACCCTCAAGCAATGGGTACAAAGATTTGCAACGCCTTTTATGACCCGTGATTTCGAGTTGCATGCAGAGAAGCAGAGATAAGACCATGTCCATTTTCTGTCGAATTGATCCATCCCAAAAAAACAAAGAATGTGTCTTTGGCGTTATGGAAGGAGCCTCTATCTAACTGCTGTGAAAGATGAGAGTGACTTCTTCAGTAATGATCCACATAAATTTGTTGTTAACATTTTTCTTGATCGTGATCTTAACCTACAACTCAAATCGTGGCATTGCAACACATCTACCATTATCTTCCAAGCCTCCCTTGAAGAACACGGGGTCATCGAAACCAGAAAGCAAACTTTGTTTGAGTAAGATTCTTTCAAAAGAAAGCGGCTCTGTTTCTCCAGCTCCAACTGAAAACATCAGCGCCTTTTTTCCCTCCGACAGTATACCACGCACCGAGCCCAATAAACAAAGGAAAAACGGCCGAGGAATAAAAAATGGCTAAGTATATGTCCAGAGCGTTCAAATCCTTGTCAAGTTGTTGCCGCAGAGTATTCACTGGAAATATCGCAGGAGGAGGATCAAAAGGTGGTAAAGAGTCGCTACCATAAGCTCACATTAAACTTCCACACTTTGTTTTACGCCCATGGCTACACCTCTGCCTCCTTACGGCACTCGCGGAAAAACCACTAACACCTTCATTGAAGAACTTCGGCTACAAACCAAAAGATTTAGGGTTTTGCAGATCACAAATACCTTTGCCAGAGTTTCTACGGACCCCAAATAGCTCTGTCGGCTAGGCAGATCAGAGCATGTGCTGAGTTTGTGTCGTTTCGCTGCTCTGACAATGGCGGTGCAAGGCGCCATAGCAAGCAAGAACTTCAGCATCATGGAAAGAGCAGTGCGCCCCTCAAATCTGTTTTTTTTTTTTTTTTTCTCATATTTTTTAAAGCTCTATTTTTTCCTTAGAAAGGTACGTGTCAGTTTTAAAAGAAAGCATCAATGAAGAATATCCCAATAGCATATTTGTAGGAGAATTACATATGTTAGATTAGATAAATAGTAACGTTTATGAGAGAGCGACATGGCAAGGAAACTTGTCAAAGAAGCAAAATTTAAGATCATTGCAAGTAGGACTGCAGATGGGGAGGCCCTTAATAGGCATGCTCAAGTAGGACGACATGGGTAATCCTATGTAGCATCTCACTAACTTGTACTATTTGAATTGTAAGTTTGTAGATGACTTCTCAGAAGACGTACCAACTTGGGTGATTAGCTGCTAGGACTTGATTGGACGATAGTAACGTTCTCGAACTTGATTTGACAATGTACCAACTTGAGTAAACAACTTCTAAGACTTGATTGGATGATAGAAGAAAATTCAAGCAAGATGTGCATAGCAAGTGCCAGTGCTTGAAATCATTAATGAATAGGAACGATAACCATGGTAAATTTGATCAACTTAAATTATTATAAATGCCATGTGGATAAAAGGTAGTGAATAGGGAATGATAGAGATATAATTGAGATTGCAAAAAAATACAAATTTGACAAGTGGCATGATATCAGTGGAAAAAAAGCAGCTGGATAAAACCACACAACAAGTAGTTGGGAAGGAAGTATACGTGGCGAGGAAAGATTGGTGAAAATCTGGAGAAAGGCACATGGTTTTTATGCGGGGCCATGTGGAGAAGATTTCAGAGGTTGGGGACCATCCATTTCAATAGGATTTTGGCATTAGTTGATAAGATTCTTTCTACTGTATACAATGAGCACAAGACTAGTTTAAAAGCAGAGATTAGTGTGAATGACTTGCAGATGCTACATTTCGTAAAGAGAGGCAAGCACTTTGGCAAAAACTAAATACAACATTTTCAAATGCAATCTCAATACTTCACCAAAAGAAAATCAATTAAGTTTTAGACCTAATATTTTTTTTTAGAAGGGAATCTTGAAATGGAACCACTGCAATGGTCCCGTTTAATTCGCACCTTCTTGTAATTATTAAAATTGACAAACTATTAAATAGAAGATTCTGAGCAAGAAAGATCAATAAGCTAACTAATAATCTATGTTTGGGTATATTATGGGAGATGTTTTTTGGGTGGAAAAAAAAAATTCAAAAAACATGAGCAAGTTCATGGAAAACATATCAACCATTGAGTATGCAACTCCCATAAGACATCCAAACAAAGATTTGAAGTTTTTTTTTTGTCAATGGGCTTGGCGGCTTTTTTTTTTAATTGGACTTGGTTTTCGATGGTTCTAAGTACTCCCTATTTGGGTTGGCCTCCCATGGAAACCCTTCCAAATTTCCATGGAAACCCTTCCAATTTTGGAAGGGTTTCCATGGAAACCCTTCCGGCTTTCATTAAAACTAGGAAGGGTTTCCATAAAAACCCTTCCTATTTTCTTTGGAAACCCTTCCTATTTTCCAAACAGGGAAAATAGGAAGGGTTTCCATGGAAAATAGGAAGGGTTTCCATGGAAACCCTTCCTGGTTTTAATGGAAAATTGGAAGGGTTTCCCATTTGAAAATCGGAAGGGTTTCCTCCGAAAATGGGAAGGGTTTCCATTTTTTTTCCCAAGGTGCACGACCCCAACACGCATGCCGCCATTAATGGTGCACGCTTGTGCACACTCATAAATATGCACGACACCCAAGAATTTAAATTTAAATTCAAATGGAAACCCTTCCTATTTTCCAAAGCCATGGGAAAATAGGAAGGGTTTCCACAAATGGGGGAAAATAGGAAGGGTTTCCACATTTGATAAAAAATTTCTAAGGGCACTTCTTGCGCTTTGCTCTCCGCCATTGCATCTCCTTATGGATCCGGAGCTTGACGCATTTGAAGAATGCGAGGAGGATGCTTCTACCGATTCATCACTATATGATTCGGACGAAACTGTAAGTGATTTTGCTTTTGAAAATACTGACAATGCTGCAAGTTTTGAGGATTTACAAGATGAAGACAATGCAAGACCAAATGTGGAATATGATCCCTTGGAAGAGGAACGTTACATTCAACGGTTTCCTCCTATTCCTGTTATCGCCTCTGCTGAGGGCTACATTTTCAACGAAGCTTCATATTATTTGATGGTGCATTGTGTCCAAAATTCCGTCCATCCCTCTGTTCAAGATGTCCTTCAAGCAGATCCTAATTTTCTCATGGGGTATGTTCGCCAAACACAAAAGCCACTTAGATACACAAATCATAACGAGATGGTCGAGCTTCCGGGAGAAGTTGCAAGTCCATCTGAGAATCTCGTCTTCTCCTCAAGGCTTTGACCTTTGGCAAATGGCTCTACATCCCACCATCGTGGATGTGGAAGAAAATCATCTTTGAGCTCATGTCGAAGGTGGTCTACGCCACTTGCCTATATGTCCCTACCCTAGATAACATCAAGAAGGTACGCAGATTGGAGCCAAGTTTCATGGCATTCCGAAGATTATGTGAGGGCAATGCATAGAGGTATGTGGATACAGTTCCCGTCCGACGAAGCCTACGAGGAGACAAGAGTTATTCAATTATGAGGAGATAGTGCCATATCACTCCTTGGAAAGTCGAGTGGAGCAGTTACAAATAGATCACAGGGTGGGGTTGATTCGACGCCATACTAGGGATTGGATGAATGATATGATATGTGTTGATTACATGTCCATCGGGGAAGTGCACGGAGGCGTGGTCTGTGTCAGGGAAGACAGACAAGAAGGAGTTTCTAGATAAGATGCGGGTTTCGTCTTCGCACAGTGATACCGAGCAATCCGAGTACAGATAGTTCTGCCACAACACACATTCGTGTTGGGCATGATGGACACAACCCGTGGTCTGAAGATGACGAGTGGTCCCGGCCCTTGCATCCCTCTGTTGCAGAGGTGACTGCTAACATGCTGCTGGACACGAGAGATTTCCAAGCTGTGGAGTAATATGTTAGAGAGAGGAAAGGAGTTGTGTCGCACCACCACACCAGTGGAGAGAGCCACTTATCGCTTCAAGGTGGCCCACGAGGACATATGACACATTGGTTACCACTTACGTATAAAAGGTATGTTCACTTATCCAACATGGAAGGAATGAAATAAGTTTTTTTTGTTTTTTGGGTTACCACGCCTCGTGTGTTGCAGGAGCATTACTCGGGCCAGATTGGGATGTCGTAGAGAGTGGGATGGATGCTTGGGTTAGATCAGGAAAGGTCATATACCACCAACCCTATGCACCCGACCATGATGACCCGACTAGGTGGCCTTGGATTGTTGTCATCCAGGACAAATGGATGCTGGAACAAGTTATAAAGTACAGTCCAAATGGTGGTTGGACCATGGATTCCACGTTCAGAACTAACATATATGCTTGTCCACTATATGGTGCACATGTCCCTAATCTCAATGGTATCGGCATGCCTGTTTTCTACATGCTGTGCACCATTGTCCCTGGGGAGCACGATGAGAGATTGGCATTGGGAGTGGCCATGTGTGCAGTCTTTGCCCGCATGGGCAGCGTTCGACCTAGGGGTATTACGATAGACCTCGATAATGCAGAACGAGCAGCATTAGATGTCGTCATTCTCGAAGGACCCGCATTGCTGGCTAGGGGAGACACAGGTGAAGAAATTTTTGGAAGTTATTATGTAATGCATATTATATCGCGTAATGTATTGTCTGCGGATCGCATGTCATGTTCTTGCATGTTGGTTCCATACGAAACGGGCGTGGCTAAAGTATCTGCTACCAAAGGTAATTCCTCTATTACGTGTACATATGGCATCACCTCGAAGTCGTTAATCGCTATCCCCTTGCAGGTTCCAGGTCAAGCAAGAAAGAAAGACATCTATTCTCGCCTTTCTCTCATGATGACTTGCACCAGCAAATGGGAATATCTCGACCATCTACACGAGCTTATGGAGAATGACAAGGATAATGAGAGTGTTATGAGGTAACCCATGTATGGTTGACCACAGTTACTGAATATACAACTCACGGAAAAGTGATTGCATGTAGTTATCTGTGCCACAGCTGGATACTTGAAGGACATTGGGATGGCAAATGGCAGAAGCATGCTAGGATGTTCTCTCACTCGCATTGCGACACCACAAACTTGACAGAGGTGCAATGGCAGAGGTGTATGCACTATTTTTTTTAAGCTCGCTTCAATTCAACTAGTATATTCTCACTAGTATATTCTCCAACTGCCCTATAGACGAATCCATTGTGCTTCATGTCATTTCCGAGTCAGCTCCGGAGACGAGGTATCGTGTGGAAATGTATGCCGCATACTGCAGTTGCCCAAGCGTCTTCTCTAGATGCAAACACCTTTTGGCTGCAGAGTTCTACCTTGCCAAGCATCATCCTGGCTTGTCTCCATCCGGCTGTTAGTGTAGATGAGGTTGTTGGACTTCACCCTTCCATTGAAGCCCCAAAGGGCACAATGGAGACACTGAAAGAAGTCGCCCTCATGCTTGTAAAGAAGAAGCAACCGACTCTTCAAAAGTGGGTTGAGATAACGACAACGCAGTTTGACAGAATCCAGGTGGCAGAGAAAGAAGAGCTGGCCATGGAGCAGATTATCCAGGACGTACGCCGGGATGTCAGATTGCTTGGTTCCGCAGATAGCCCTGCACCTATGAAGTTCAAAGGGTCTTATGCACAGTCGCAGGCTGCTGCACGGGCACCTCTCTATCCATCTAGATCGTCTGGCCCACTTCGACAAGGGTCCTTTTTTAGAACAACCTTAGGCTTTTCTTATTGCCACGACCATTTACATAAGCAAAAAGAAGAACTAGAGATGCAATGAAAGGAAAAAAATTGCACTTTGAGTGCTTTTATTTATAACATTTGGACACAATACATTTGGAGTTCTTGATTGGGTTAAAACCCAAGCGTTTCTAATATTCATCAAAAGAAATAAGAATGTCATAGAGGATTCATGATCTGCCCAATTGGTAAATGCGCTCCACCTTCAAGCATTAAAGATGAAAAGGATTCAAAAAATTTTCACTAGAATTAAGCTATTCTTCAAGGAAATAAATGCAATTATTTACATGCTAATTACATGCGCTAATTATCTGTATACGATAATGAACAAGATGGAGAAATTTTTCTAACCTTATATTGTGCTCCAAGCTGCAGAGAAACACACGGGCTCTCAAAAAGTTGAAAAGCCACCTTAGATATTGCAAAGGGAACCCGTTCCAAGCTCAGTAAATTTAGAATCTATATGCCATATAAAATGCAGTACCATCGTCCCTAAACAAAATACTTACCAATTTCAAGCAATACTGTGCAAAACTGTGCTCAGAATTCCTCCAATTCGAATTCAATTAACCTGGGGTTTTTTCAATCAGTAAAAAAAGCAAAAAATAAAAGAAATTGAAGCAACTGGAATCTTAATGCATCTTCAATTCTTTACTGTACGACTGAAGCATGAACTGACTTTGGAATCTAAGCTTTTAATCTAAAATGAGGGGCAGAAAATTAAGCTCAAATTTAAGCTTTTAATCTAAAATGAGAGGTTTCACCACTAGAATCAGCCCAGAAACAACTAAAACAAGCTTAATCCAAGCAGAAGCGCCATAATAAAACCTGATGCATGCTTGAACAAGCATTTAATTGGTAGAAAAAAATCAAGATCTGTCTTTCAATCCTTGGGCTGTAAAAAAAAAAGCTAATCCGACCATTGGGCAAATGAAAATAGGCCAAAATCCTTACTCCATTCCATGCTTTTCTTAGTCCGAAGTCTGCATTCAATCGGCCTCTAATTGCATTCAATCTACATTCAATTGGCTTTTCCTTTGTCACGCTTAGAATCCAGTCGGTAGAGGTGCTAAACCCTTCAAATTCCTGCAAATCCGATCAGAAAAAACAATTAGATCAAGCAGTTCAACGGTTTCAGAAATCGACAAGGAAACGATGTCCATGTGAAAGCTTGGTTTCATTCGGGCGTGGAGGCCACTCTGCAATGCAATGGCGCAATCATCTTGCTGCACTGAGAATTCAACAAAAGAATTCATCCGACCAGGCCAATTCTCGTCATCTTGTAATCTTTTCTTTCTGTCAATTTGCTGGATAGAGATGATTGCTTTCCCGAGCATCACGTTACACCTAGATTCCTTCGTAACGTGGTGGTTCCGAGAGACCGATGATGCGCCGGAATTAGTGTCGAAGCACCAAATCTATACCTGGGCAGTTTATCTGATTCGGTGTTCTAATCTATAATTTTTTCCTCCGCAAAAGTGCTTTGTGCTTCCCAGAGCTTCCCCACTTTGTGCTATAAAGCTTAGATAATTTAAACTTTCCTGCTCTGCGTTTGTATAACTCTTGCAGCTTTGGCTGAATTCCATGGCTTAAATTCCTTTGCTCGTTGTTTATGGGCTTATGATCCTTGCAGGTTTTAGCTAACACAGTTTGTCTTTGGAATGCCAGAAAAAATAAGCGGGGATGCAAATTCATTCTCAGTGAATAGCGCACAGGAACTACATAGTAGAGGTATATCGCTTGCATCAGTTTTTAAAATACACGAGTATTTGGGTCAATTTTTTGAATCGATTCATACCTGTTAGCAAATTTTTCCCCAATCCTGAATGGCCGACTGCTGTGTTCTTCGCCGTTTAGGTAGTAAAATAGCTCTCTTGCTCTGTTTTAAAACAAAAATCTAGCTCAGAAACTCGAATTTAGGGCTTAGTTTCAGAAAACTTGATATGGGCTTTTCAAAAAAGCAATCGATCCGGCCAATTTCTGAAAACCATTTGGGCCTTTTATTTCTTGATATGAAAACTTTACCTGTCAATCGATCGGGCAATAGAACACTCTCGATTAGGTAATAGAACACGCTCGATTAGGTAAGAACAATTTCTGTCAATCAGTTAATCAGTTAAAGGAAGCAAAAAACAAAAAAAATTGAAGCAAAACTGCGCCTACACAGCCTGAACAGAGCCTGAACTACCTGTGTTTCCTACAGAACTTTCTATAAAATGCCTTCTTGATCGCAAGAGTTCCTCAATCCGACTGTAGGAGTTCCTCAATAGACTCAATCTCCATGCAAGAACAAAAATCGATCCGCCTGAGGAAGAGGAAGAACGAAAAAAAATTGCGTTGGATATCTAAAAATATAATATTTTTGCGGAAACCCTACCGTGCTTCAGTGGAAACCCTTCCGGTTTTCACGGAAATTTGGAAGGGTTTCCAACTTGAAATTTAGAAGGGTTTCCATTTTTTTTAATAACCCCAATCGGGGGAGATGAGCGCTTGGTTTTGGTCATTGAGATTTAGCATATGGCATTACCATTTTTAAATAGTTGACCATTGGCATGTCATTCCATATGTTACAGCGATGAATACATTCATGTGTACACAGCAAACACGGGAATTCCGCTCACTTCACAAAGCTTCAGCAAAATTATAATAAAATATATGTACAATTTGGTTTTTCGAAAAGCAACAGCCTCTTATTCCACCTATTGTCTAGCATTTGCCATGATCTAGTTTTCTGAATGCAGACGCTTCACAGAATGCTACTGCTGAACAAGTCTCATTGTAAAGAACAGTACAGAAAATATCATGAGATCCAGGGTTATATCTATATGAGTGCAAAGACTTTTCAAAATATCAATGCAAAACATAATTTGATAAGGAAACTTTAGCTTAGGTGCAATTAGCCCATTCCATTTCCAAGAGCTGTATTTTGAGGTAAAATCAATAATGCATTCAAATGTAAATGTAAATATCTAACTCCAATTACTACCTGGATAA
The DNA here is from genome assembly GCA_021234155.1 of Isoetes taiwanensis. NCBI lineage: Eukaryota > Viridiplantae > Streptophyta > Lycopodiopsida > Isoetales > Isoetaceae > Isoetes > Isoetes taiwanensis. Next base: position 199,789 of record JAJEKV010000386.1, read on the forward strand.
CTATGCTTGGAAGTCTTTTATGTAGAGTGCTGCACCTTCATCCAATACACCTCTGCGAGCAGCACGTACTTAAATGCATAACAAGCATGCGGTCACAAAATTTCTACATATTAATTTCTCCTTGTCTGCAATTATAAGACTTCGATAAGAGGCTCATCATGCCGAACACCTCCGCAGAACCTATGCATCAAGATAATGGGCAATGGATATGATGACAAGCTTTTTTTCCCAGCGACAGGGATAGGAACCAGAGGATTTCTGAAAAGCACAAAAACAGGGCCTCTAAGAAGCAGCAACACTCTTCCACCAATATTTGAGACCTAGCAAGATAGCAAGGTAGCAGAAGTGGATACTGCGACCTTCCACTCATGCTCAGCATGATGGTAGAAAATTCTTATACAGACCTCATTTAGATGTAGCAGTCCATTCATGCTCAGCATGATGGTAATGTACCACCCTGTTTGTTTGGTGCATCTAGGCATCTTATACAGCAGAGCCAATGCATACATCTGAAACGAAATAAACCTAAATTACACTGAACACTGAGTGCAAAAAAAGTATTGTTTTCGAAACATAACAAAATGCAATACAGATAACCTCTTTCCGAAATAGCCATGAAGAAAGCATTCAACTTATGTGGAAAGTGAGCATGGTTGATAACACTGTAAAATGAGCTATTGTGTATCTGATATTCCAGCAGCCTATTATATGTATCTTCGTCTAACCTTTGAAAGGAACATTAACTAAAATTGATAATAGTATATTTCTCATAACGTAAGGATCATAATGATAAGACGTACCACACCACAATCACAATAAACCTTAGCCATACTGGAAATGAAGATGATGAACAATCCAGTTACAAAAAGCGGAAAACACTGTTTTGAGAACAGAAAAAAACTTATCGCTTTATCGCATTTTAGCTTCGGTGAATAAAACGTGCTGCCTCACAACGGGATCATATTTACGAAACTCTAACTTGTGAAGTGTCTTCCGAGGATTTTTAGAGGTAACATAAAAGAAACCTGTACCCGCTGCGGAGATGAGGCGCACCAATATTCGCCCTGCCTTCTTTCCCTTGGCCATTTTCTCCTATTCCGGAAATTTTCTGTGTGTGATTTTTCTGTGTGTGATTTCGTGGACTGGGTTGCTAAGGAGTGATGAGTCCAAATGAATCTGGTTGCTGCCAGAAGCTCTGAGAAGCAGCAGCTATGGCGAAACCCTAGGAAGATGAGCCGACCTGTTGCTTTTCTGGCAGACACCCTACGGCACACGTCGGGATAGCAAAAGTTTCCCCTTTTAGAATTTTCTACCCAATCGGGTGGTGCCACGTCACAATATATCATTAAACAATACCGTATACCAAAAAAAAAGCAATGGTTCACGGGGAAAAAAGAAATTATTTTGAATGGTCCATTTAAGCAGGCAAATGTCAGTTGATACCGACATTCGATTAGCTCTAATGAAAGATTAAGAGACTGTGCAAGACATCTCAACCCAAGAAAAGGACTAAGACATTAGGATTTAGGAAAGATATTTGAGCGCAAATTGTTCGTATGTAGATGACTTCTCGATGATGTATCAACTTGGTTGAATAGCTGCTAGGACTTGATTGGATGATTGTAGCGTTCTTGAACTTGATTCGACGATATACCAACCTGAGTAAACAACTTCAAGGATTTGGTTCGATTATTGTACATGGCTTCTCAAACTTGATTCATCAATGTACCATAAGTAAACAACTTCTAGGACTTGATTGGACGATAGAAGAATATTCAAGCAATGTGCACGCCAAGTGCCAGCGCTTGAAATCATTAATGAATAGGAAGGATGAGCATGGTAAATTTGATCAACTTAAATTATTATGAATGTCATTTGGGCAAAAGATAGTGATAGAGACATGATTGGGATTGCAGAACAATACAAATTTGGCAAGTGGCATGATATCAGTGGAAGGAACAATATGCTCAAGACAAATAGTTGGGAACAAAGTATATGTGGCGAGGAAAGATTGGTGAGAAATCTGGAAAGGCACATGGTTTTGATATGAAGCCATGTGACGAAGATTTCAAAGGTTGGGGGCTTCGAAAAATCTGCCGACTTTTCCACTTCAAAGGAGTTTGAGCTGCAGAGGTCCGGAGCCTTTAAGCTCCAACAAGTAGATCTGGCTCCGAGCTTCTGCGAGGTAATTTTTTTTACCGTGAGTTGTGGTGCTTGCTTCGCACATTAGTAAATATATTTTTTAATATGTTAAGTTGCACCGTTTTCATCACACCAAGTTCATTTTAAAATGAAATTCTGTGCAAATCTGAAGCTGATAAAGTAACTTATGATGTTTTAGTCTAGACTTCTCTCCATGATATTCTTTTTGGATGCTTGAAATCGTAGGGCTGCTCTGCATCAGCCGTGATTTTTCGTAGTGAAAAGCATAGTAAAAGGCTAACAGTGTCCTTCTCCGTATGGGAAGATGCTCCTGAATGATACTAATGAAAGCATTGGGTTATAAGATGAAAGAACTTAGTTAGGACTGTATTATATAACTACTTACTGTTAGTTTTGGGTAAATGAGCTGTATGAAAAGGATATGAAGGTTTAGAGTGATGTGAGGAATATGCCAAGTTAGAGGTCTACAGAAGTAACCATAGCATACGATACATAGCATTGTATAAGATTTAACAACATGTTATGTGTATGCAGGGATGCAAAGCAGCAAAGAGGCCAGCTAGTGGAGTTGAGTTGAATTGAATTGAGCATGTTGGCTCCGCGCCACGAAACAAGAGAGAATGTGGAGATAATATGGCAGATACCGGCGGAGCCGAGGGCAGTGTTGTTCATAGCACATTCAGGAGGCTCGAGGCCAGCAGCATACTGGGATCCACATCCAGGGTGCAAGGCATGTGTGGGACTACCGGAGCATGTGGCTATAGTAATGGCAGCCCTGAGGAGGAGATATGCAGTGATAGCAATAAAAGCAAAGAAGGATTTCGGGCGGGAATGGCCACCGAGAGGCCTCGAGGGGCGCCATAGCGTGAGCTCAATTACGGCGGTTGGACCAAGGAGCATATGCTCCAGCATCTCCCCCTCGTGGCTTTGGGCTCTGCCTCTGGCGGAAGATTTGTCTCCATATTTGGCGCTTTGTCGACATTACGCCCTCGTGGTAATGGTATCCCTGGCAGCCCCAAGCCCTGGTTTCCAACCCCTTTCCCCCACCCTCTTTATCCACATGCCTAAAGATTCCCTCACTGCCAGGAAGATTACCGACCAAATCCGCTTCCTCTCGTCCCGTAACTCCCCCGTCTCTGAAATCACTTGCCTCGACTTTCCCATCCATCCCTGCATCTTCTCCTCCCACATGCCTGGCGTCTCTCCCGAACTCTCTGAAAAGATATTCCTCTCTCTTGTTGATAGTGGTATCTCTACCCCCCATGGGTGTATCATGGCCCCTGTTAGCCTCTCTGACTTGAGGAAAATGCTCCGTCGAGATGATATCCTTCCTCTTCTTCACTCTCCCTTGAGTGAAGATAACTTTCTCGAGTTTATTCATAGCATTCTTCGTGTTGCTGAAGGTAGACATGCTGTTACTGGCAGGAAATGCCAACAAATGTTTGATTGGCTCGATTCATATACTTAGCTTACCTAGCATTCGTATATATTTTTTCTCTTTCACATGACTTCTCTTTTTTCTTTCCTTGGCCCCTATGTTCAAACTCTGCCTTCTTCCTATATTGCTTCTCTGAAAGAATATAATAGAATAGAATAGAATAGATTAGATTTTTTAGCGTCCAGAGAGATTACTAATCAGAATATCTTTATGTTGTTATATATAACGTGCCAATTCAGACTATTATCAATCCATTAAACATTAGAACAATTAATCATCCAAGATAGGGATCCAATTATCGAACATATGTTTTTACTTTGTGCTAGATGTAAAGTTTGCAGAATGGTTATTGAAATCCCCATTCCACTCAATGTAATGAAGGTGCCAGACTGCTTTTGTGGAGGAAAGACAAATGGGTCTCATTCTGCCAATAATGGGAGACTCGCTCCTGGTTGCATTCGATTTCCTAGTGTGGTAGAATAATGGTGTGCCCATGTGATGCACGTAAGTTTTTACATATGGTATCCCCATTTTTCATTCTCCTATGTATGTATCTTATTAAAGGTTTTTCATGTAAGGGTCATATATATCAAAACATATATAATGCATTCACTTTGATTCTATTCTTCAAGATTCCTTGATGCTCCAGTGCATGCGCGCCAAGTGTCAAATTTTTTTTTCGAGGAACATTTTTGTATCCGCTTCCTCAATCAATCCATCCAACTGAAAGGCCTTCTTGAAGAATTCTTCTCAAATCCGGTGGAAAATTGAAGCCAAAGGTCGCTTCAATCCGCTCAAATTCTTCGCAGGAGAGCCCTTTTGCCAAAGAAATGTTGCATTTCTTCATATGCAAGATTGCATTGTGCCCATAATCTGATAAAGAAAAGAAAACCTTTCTGGCCTGTAGAATTTGCTCTTGCGGATAATCGCCGGAGCCCAGCTTCATGGGCATGCATGCTAATCTTATGCAGATCAAGCTCTGCCATCTTCCCGATTTTTTTTCCTTCCAAATCGGATCCCAACTGGCTCTACCAATTCATGAGCTCTGCCCCAAGAAATTTCTATCGCCAGAATCTGCTAGAGCTCCTACAACAAAATCCGTCTACAGATTTATATATCCACGAGCGTCCACTGCATTAAATTATGATCTGAAGCACGATTTATGCCCTTTTAAGCAAGAACCCAGTAATAAAAATGATTATGCGCACCAGCCAAGAAGACACCATCGGCCATAAATCATTGATCGGATTCAATCCATAAATACAAGATCAAAACTTTCATTTAATGAATCGGCCCAGGCAAATCTGATGAAACAACAAAAAAACCCAACTCAGAGGGTGTTGCACTCAGAAGTGTGAACCTCAGTGCAACACCCAGACTAGCAAATGGTCTTTGATTGAATTCTGCTCTTTTCAAGTATTAAGCTGAGGTGTATGCAGTCTGGTACTCCAACACAAACGAGTTAGCTCTTGCAAATATTTTAAGCCAACAACAAGCTCACAGGATACGTTCTCTCTAGCAAAATCAATTTGCATTCACATTCAATTTTCCAAACAAACTATTTGCATAACTATGAAGTTCACATCATTTCTCAAAAATCTAAGCATCCATTTCATCACAAACTCCCTATTTGTATTGCCCAAACAAAATTATCTATTGGTTTTCAAAAACGTCAAATGTTCTCAATCTCTTAATGTTCAAACATTCCAAATCTCCAATCTTCACGAATTTCTAATAAATGTTCTCCTTCATATTTTTATTCAAATCGAGTTCACCAATAGCTAAAGATACTCGCCTCAAGCTGCCGGGAACCACCATCTTCTGCCGCCTCTGCTCCTAATACTCTCACGAACCTTCCCATTCGGTCCGGCACCTCTTTCTGCATTCGGCTAGGAGATCCAAAATATTTCTAATTCAATCTTCTTCAGGCGCGAAACCCATAAGTCAGACTTTTTACTGTAGATATGGGATATTGTCGTGACTTCAATGACTTCGATGATTTCATATCTTATTCTATCAATATTTTATGCCCCATCGAAACCATGATACCATGGAAAAATAATTATTCCCTTTTGAAACTTCAAGTTCTTTGAGACTTCGTACCCATGCCTAGCTCAAAAACTTTATACGATCCAAGTGCTCTGTAGCAGTAATGTAAGCAATATGAGTATCTTCTCTTCGTCTTCATCTCCTTATTCAGCTAATGCAATTGGTCCCTGTAAAGATAATCATCTCAATGGATTATGATTGTTCCTTTGCTTAACTGAATGTGTCTGTTAACTTGCAAGGGAACTTTCCTCATTTGTGATCAACTGCACATGCACCAACAATGATCCCATCTGACAAGAATAACATGAACTTTTCTCCTCCAGATCTCAAATTTTGCCACTGTTTGGCAATATTTTTTCTCCCTATCTCAAAACTCCTTGAAATTGGCTCAGCATTATCCTGTGATTGTTGTAACATTTCTGCGCCATGATAGCTCCTTCATGGCCTAGGTGTGTTCATAAACACACCAAAGAGGTGGTCCAACCCACCAGGACTTCTTGCAAAATCTGCTCCTACTTATTTCTAGGAAGTAATTTAACCTGCAAAAGACAAACAACATATTAGATTAAAAAAAGACTTCTGCTCAAATGTTGCACAGAGTGCAACATTTCTTGCCCAAACAAAGAGTTGGGCTGGTCCCTTTAGCCCATTAAGGCCAATATCTTTTGAGATGAAGCACATTGACGGGGTTGGGCAGCTGCTTCATATTTCCATCGGTGAGTATGTAAGAATTAGTACCAGCTTTGCCTTTAATGAAAAACGGTCCCTCCCACAAGCCTGCAAACTTAGGTGCTTTATCCTCAAGTGCTTTATTCCATTTCAGTACCAGATCACCCACTTCGAAGTTTCTTGGCTGCCCATGTTTTCTTTCAAAGTTCCTTTGCATCCGCTTCTTACTCATAATCAGGCTATCTAGAGCAGCAAATCTCATTTCATCCAATTCAAGCAATGCGTCCAATCTGCGTTGGTGAGCTTCTCGATCTGTTTGCATGACCTCGCACGCCACTTCAAGTACAGGTATCTCCAAATGGATTGGTAGATGTGCTTCTGTCCCATATGTCAGCTCATATGGTGTAAACCCTGTGCTTTGCTTTTGTCATTCTATCGCCCACGATTGCATTATCGCGACTTCTCATGCCAATCTCTTCTATGTACACTCACTGTTTTCTTCAAGATATTTTTTAACACTTTATTTGTGGCTTCTGACTGTCCATTTCCTTGCGGATAGTAGGAGCTACTTTTTGTATGCTTTATCTTCATTGCTTTGCTGGCTTCCCCTATCTGTTATCAGCTTGAAAGGCACCCCAAACCTGCTGCAAATATTCTCAACTAGGAATTTGGCTGTAGCTTGAGTAATGGCTTCCCTCAAAGCAACCGCCGCCCACTTCGTGAAAAAGGTCGTGGCCACGAGGAATATAATGGTGTTGCCCTGAAGAAGGTGGCTCTAATCTTTCAATGTAATCCAAACCCCAAGTTTGAAATGGTCCAGGAGTTACTATAGGTGTAAGCGGGCCTGGCACCAAGATTCTTCTACCATGCATTTGGCATTGTTGACATCTCAAAACTTTGTTATGGCAATCCTTGAACATACTAGGCCAGTAGTAACCTACTCTCAGGACCTTATTCACTGTAACCTTGCTCGAGAAATGTCCACCGCATACTCCTCCATGGCATTCCTCCATGACCAATTCTTGCTCTTCCTCATTGAGACATCTAAGGTAAAGACCTGACCTGTCTTTGAAGCACAACACATCTCCTACCATTACATATTTCAAGCAACTTTCCTTTAACTTCTTAGCTGCTTGCCAGTTCAAACCCTCTGGGACTGTTTGTTGTGTTAAATATTGCATAATAGGTACCATCCACGAGTCCTGCATGCTGATGAATGTTACTTCTGATATAACCAATCCTGATGGTGTTTGTTCTTCACTGCCAACACATTCATTCCCTTTGCTAATCAGATCATGCTGATAAAGGCATATGGTAGATATACACTGGGATCCTTGTTTTTGGTGTATATTTCTACCTTTAAGTCGTACTCAATCAGCCGTGCTGCCCACCTATAAAGTTTGTCCTTTTTCTTCCCCTTACTCATAAGAAACTTCATTGGATCATGCTTCATGTAAACCACTACTGTTTGTCGAAGAAACATATGACCCTGTTTGTCTACTAAATATATCAAGGCGGCAGCATATTTCTCACTTAAGGGATACTTCTCCTCAGTTGGATTCCATTGTTTTCCAGCAAATTTCACCACATGCTTTCCTTGCATCAATGCCAACCCTAATGCTTTTGCTGTCACTGTTACGTAAGCTTCAAATGGCTTATGGTAATCAGGCTTCACCAAGACTTTTGCTGAACTCAAACTGGTTAGGATTTGCTCAAATGCTGCTTGGCAAGTGCTATTCCACTCAACGAGCATTCCTTTGCTTTTGGCTGTCGGTACTGCTCCTACTCTTGTCAATTTAGTGATAGGGGCTACCATATGAGAGAAGTTTGGCACGTGGATCCGAAGAAAACTCAGCATACCTACCAGTCTCTTCACTTCCTTGAGTGTCCTAGGTGGTGGCAGGGTTTTTATAATGTCTACTTTCTCTTGGGCTGCCTGCACCCCTGCTTTGGAGACTTTATGTCCCAGCAACATCCCTTCTTCCACATTAAAAATACATTTTTTGGGATTCAAGCACACGCTATATTCCCTGCACAACCTCAACACGGTCTGCACAAAGCTTAATTGCTGCTCCCCGGGTGTTCCCAAGCAAAGGTCGTCTAGGTAAACCCTCAACTTGTCCTTTGGCATTGAATCAAACACTTTGTCCATGGTTCTCTGAAAAACAGAAGGCACATTCATCAACCCAAATGGCATTTTAACCATGGCAAACGTTCCCCATGGTGTAATAAAGGATGTTTTTGATTGATCTTCTTCCCTAACTGCTATCTGATTGAATCCGGAAAAACCATCTAGGAACGAGTACCTATCATTTCCAACAACCGCATAAAGCACCTCCTCTAGAAAAGGCAAAGGATATAAATCTTTTTTTGTGGCCTTGTTTAGTTCCTGGTAATCGACACAGATTCTCAAACTCTTGTTCTTCTTCCTCACTGGCACTATACACGACACCCAATCAGGGTTTGCAATGTATCTGATCAAACCAGCCTGCAACATTTTGTCAAGCTCCAGTTTAATCAAAGGCTCCAAGGCTGGGTTAATCCTCCTAAGTCTTTGCGCTCTTTGGTTTGGCCCCCTTCTTTTTAGTTCTATAGTGAATTCCCCAACATGACTAGGTATTCCCTTTAACTTCGAGTAGTCCCAAGCAAATGTATCTGGCATTACTCGAAGGTATCGGTGTATTGTAAAGAGCATCCTTTGAAGTTGTGATTCCCACACTCAAGGTTCTGATCTCATCATTCTTTATGATCTACACGTCTCTCACGAGTTTCTCCTCACTTGTGTCTATCACTAGGATAGGACACATCTGCTCTGACTCTCCATCCTCCATATTTTCTTGCCGTCAATAGCTCCTATGCTCGAGAAATTCAAACAAGGCTCTCTTACGGTGATCAGCCCGTTTCATTCTCTCCTCTTGGCACATCTTTGGATAGCCCATTTCTCAAAAGATTGCAGCGGTCTGTTTGCCCTCTTATGGTCTTGTATCATGTCTTCATGCTTCACCCTATACTCCCCAATAACTTGCTTGCGGACTAACATAGAATCTCAGAGTGAATGGTCAAAGTGCATCACCTTCAAGTCCTTTCTTTGCGAAATCCCCATCAGCAAAAGCTTCATACTCGACAAGCATTTGATGTAATGCCGGTATTATTTTGCTACTCGTTTGGAGCACCACCGCCATGATCATCCTTAAGGATTATCCCTGCTTTGCGACCACTCTTGCCCTCTTGGGCCCACCATCAAACCACAAGCAGCCTTTTTATCTCATCCAAACTCCCCTCATTCTCTTGCATTTGATCTATTTTGGGTTTCTCTTGGCACCTTTCGCTAGATCATTAGGCATGTTGTATTTTTTGTTTGCTTGTTACGCCCCACTTTCGAGTCATGGCTAGGTAATAAACTCCTTGGCCCTTTGATTCTAATAATTCCTCCCATCCTATAAAATCACGGCTCTTGTGCTTCTGATGCATGTCCTTCCGTTAGTATATTTACTCTCCTAGCCCGTCGGAGATTGAGCATGTTCCGTCGGACCATATAGGCCGGCGTCCGTTTGTTCTCATCCACCTTACGCCCAATAGCAAATCATACAAATCTTATTTGTCTCCATCAAATGACACAACCACAAAATCCACATGGGCTGCTACACCTTCAACTTTCATGGCGGTTTGAGACCACCCTAAAGGTTTCACTTTGTTGTTGGTAAAAGATTTTAATACACATTTTGGCGTGGAATCAACCGTCAATCCCAATCTCTTCATCGCGTGATAGGGCATGATGCTTAATCGAACCTCCATCGATCACTCACGTTTTTAGGCATTTCCCTTTAACCTCGCTTTATACATTTGAGAATCCGGGATCTTCTTCCGCTCTAGGGAGAACCAACGCATACTTTCCCGATTTTCAAAGCTTCCACTTTCACCTGTGAAGCACGCAACATTCTTTGCCTATATGCGGGGAGCAATCCTTAACAACAGTAGCCAAATCAACAGTAACTTTGGAGTTCTTGAGCAATGCTTCTAACTCATTATGACAAGAAGAAGATGTCTCCACTCGTTTAGGTGCAGGGGGAACTGCTGCATCTCTAGATTTTATAGCATGTAAAGGGCTTTTGTCTCTATTGGGCAAATCATATGGCCGCCCGCTTCTAGTCTGAACTGCCATAATGTTCTCTTCTTCCTCAAACAAACTATCTATAAAATAAGATCCACTATGTTTAGCAACTTTTCCTTTAACCTTTTGAGCTTCCTGTTTGTCAAGATACTCTTTAATCCTGCATCTATCCTCCTTGTGACCTACCTCCTTACAGAATTCACAAACTGGGCACTCTTTGCCGAAGTGGCCTCTCCTATTGCATTTGGGACACGGTCTCCACCAACACATGTTTTCTGTATGACCTACCCTATCACAATGTGCACATGGTTTGAGAGCAGCTTCACTGAGAGGTGCAGGGGCTGTTTGTGCAAGCATCTTTTCAGCTAGTTGTTTTGAGACTTCCATAAGACTCATCATGCTTGCTTCCAATTTGTTGGTTGCTCTGGCCACCTCATGCTTTATCTCATCCTCCAACTTGGTCTTCTTCCCTATAGCATAACAGTGTTCTACTTCTCTCTCCGTAATACATTCATCCCCTTCCTCCTCTATTGCGTATAGCACACGTGCCACATCTATTGCCTTAGTGAAGGCTGCATGTATGGAATTCAGCCCACCCAAAGCCTGGACTTTGCTCATCTTTTTATGCAACTTAGGCTGTGGTTTTAGACCATTCACAAAAGCATGTATCATATGAAAATTAGGCGTCTCAACATCATGCTGTTTACACTTCAGGAGATAGAGGTTAAACCTCTCTACATAAGAATGAATATTCTCACCTTTTCTGATCTGCATAGTGTGTAGCTCACGCAATAAACCTCCTTGGGTGATGCCACCTCGAACCTATCGAAGAAGGATTGCTGCAAGCTTTCCCAATCTGTCCTCCTATGCTCTCTTGGTATAGCAACCAAGATTTGGCCTCTCTTTTCAAAGCTAGCTTAAGCATTTGTTGTTTAGTACCTTTCTTTTTCCATATTCTTAGTAATAATCTTCGGTTGCTGCGAACTCTTGAGGATTTCCTACTCCATCAAATGTCCATGCAGGGCAGCATAGTAACTTCAATCGATAGGGGAACAGCGGTATTTATTTGAGTGATCGTTGTCTCCTCCATGATGCTGGCAGTCCCTGCTTCTTGTTTGTCATCTATCTGAACTTTTTTGGGAGGCATATTGTATGTCAAAATAAGAGATCCCGAAAGATCTCGGTAGGACCTCCAAAGATGTTGCACTCAGAAGTGTGAACCTCAGTGCAACACCCAGACTAGCAAATGGTCTTTGATTGAATTCTGCTCTTTTCAAGTATTAAGCTGAGGTGTATGCAGTCTGGTACTCCAACACAAACGAGTTAGCTCTTGCAAATATTTTAAGCCAACAACAAGCTCACAGGATACGTTCTCTCTAGCAAAATCAATTTGCATTCACATTCAATTTTCGTTCTCCTTCATATTTTTATTCAAATCGAGTTCACCAATAGCTAAAGATACTCGCCTCAAGCTGCCGGGAACCACCATCTTCTGCCGCCTCTGCTCCTAATACTCTCACGAACCTTCCCATTCGGTCCGGCACCTCTTTCTGCATTCGGCTAGGAGATCCAAAATATTTCTAATTCAATCTTCTTCAGGCGCGAAACCCATAAGTTAGACTTTTTACTGTAGATATGGGATATTGCCGTGACTTCAATGACTTCGATGATTTCATATCTTATTCTATCAATATTTTATGCCCCATCGAAACCATGGTACCATGAAAAAATAATTATTCCCTTTTGAAACTTCAAGTTCTTTGAGACTTCGTACCCATGTCTAGCTCAAAAACTTTATACGATCCAAGTGCTCCAAGTGCTCTGTAGCAGTAATGTAAGCAATATGAGTATCTTCTCTTCGTCTTCATCTCCTTATTCAGCTAATGCAATTGGTCCCTGTAAAGATAATCATCTCAATGGATTATGATTGTTCCTTTGCTTAACTGAATGTGTCTGTTAACTTGCAAGGGAACTTTTCTCATTTGTGATCAACTGCACATGCACCAACAATGATCCCATCTGACAAGAATAACATGAACTTTTCTCCTCCAGATCTCAAATTTTGCCACTGTTTGGCAATATTTTTTCTCCCTATCTCAAAACTCCTTGAAATTGGCTCAGCATTATCCTGTGATTGTTGTAACATTTCTGCGCCATGATAGCTCCTTCATGGCCTAGGTGTGTTCATAAACACACCAAGAGGTGGTCCAACCCACCAGGACTTCTTGCAAAATCTGCTCCTACTTATTTCTAGGAAGTAATTTAACCTGCAAAAGACAAACAACATATTAGATTAAAAAAAGACTTCTGCTCAAATGTTGCATAGAGTGCAACAGAGGGCGACAACGCAAGCTGGAAGAGGCCCGCCAGGCCGAGAAAAATTGTAAGAATTGGGTGTCAGAGGCTATGGCGAAGGGGGATGGGAAGAATCGGAGCTACGGCAAAGCATGGATGGAGGTAGAAAATTGGAAAATCGACAAGCCTGGAAGATCTGGCAGGCGGGTATTGATGGGAGGAAAAAAAATGGTGGAGTTCTTATTTGCCCTGGCTATGGAGATTAACCTGTCAGGGGGTCCAGCACCGGTCATAGCCATCCGCCATAGCCAAGAAAGGGGCTGATAACAGGGACGTTATCGGCCAGAAGGGTTGAGATGTACAGGGTCAGGGGCGGGAGCCGTTGGGTTGGAGAGGCGATAAGTGGACCCGGTATCAGCCGGACAGGAATTGACGGGCGATAACTGGGCCCGTTATCAACCAGGCAAGAAATGATGGGTGTTTATAGCTTTTAGGGGGTATATGGAATGAATGTCGGTCAAGCCCCTCGTTGTTATGTCGACCTGCTCCCGTAATCCACCATACGGCTTTGCTATAAGCCACCATAGCGGCCGATTAACTGCGCTATGGCCTAATGCCGAGCCATGCTCATATTGGGCCATGGCCTGCTCCGCACCCCTCATGGCCAGATATGTTTTTCCGTTGTAAGCATTTTCTTTAAGAGAAATGTTGTTTTGATTTAATGTAAAGCGTTATTATCAATATTCTTCTATCGTGCAGGCACTGAACACAAGGCAACAAAATGCAGGTTCAAATTCTGCATGTTCTAGCATGCATAGACGAGTTGGGGAAGAGAAACGTTCGCGGCGGGTCTCGTTTTTGTCATTCCATGTTTTTTGGTCTTTTCTTTTTTTTATGGTTTTGCATGCTTCCATCTCTATAGCTCATCGAATCCATCATATATGCTTGTTGGTCATGTTTTCATCTCGCAGCTTGCCGTTTTGAACAACCCACTCCTAATGTGCCAGAATCTCATCCCAACTGGATTTACCATATATATTACTCTCCTTTTAACAATAAGACATTTAAATTCTTCACCGCAAGAATTTGATCCCAAAGCTATATGGAAATCGATCAAATAAACTAATCAATAATCAATCATTGGATAAATCTGAATGTCCACGGATTAATTAGCCATAAGTAAGCAAAATATTGATAGATGTATCTGAATCAATTTAGCTAATGCAAGTTTTTGACCATTGTTGGAATTTTCTTTTAGCCTTTTTCACCAAGTCAGAACATTTAGATGAATTTCGGAATTTGAAACTTCCTTTGGTTCTGATATTAATCATTTGTGAAGCATGCAAAAGGAAGAAAAATGCATATTGAAATTAGAATTATATGTCATTTGGATATAAAGGAAATGTGTAATGAGTGTTGCTTCTATAGGCTTTTGTTTTATTGACTAGATAATTAAAAAAATAAATAAAACATTTTCATATTTAATGTTTTAACCATCATTCAATTAAATTGGGATTATGTCTTAATTTTGGGATAAATTTTATATTGCACTTTTTTAGTAACTTTGTTAAATTCACTTTTTTAGTAACTTTGTTGCCCTTAGACTAGAGTAGACGTTAACATATAATCACACACGGGAATATAAACTCACACCTTAACTTCAAATTACAAAATCATATATCATGGAACTCAAGTAGTACACAACTTTTATTAACTGTAGAAAAGATACATAGTAACTATTTTTCATTTTTCCACTAGCATCCCCAAGGATATGAGAACCTTATTCCTTACATCCTGAGGTATTGTAACTCTCACTGTTTTACTAGGAATAGTTTTTGGAGTCCACGAGTACAATACGGTTTCAATGTCTAGCCAAAGATCAGGATCACTTGGATTTCTCCTCCACCTCTTTGTCCAACAATCAGATATCTTTCTTTATCGGTGACATTACTCAACCGATGTACCGTACACCACCATTCCACGCGCACCTTATTGAAGTTAACATCACCTTCTTCTTTGCAAATATCGAGATAGTGTATCCCAACCACCACGGGCCGGGTCTCTAGATCTGGTTGGTTTTACTACTACAAATTGGTGGCACTCCACGTCGGTAGAAGGTTCATAACAATCCATGCCTAAATATTTTGGCCTATCCTTCTTAGGACCAACATAGTGTTTATCAGTTGAGGAGGAGCATATGCCTTCACAATGCTACTAATGGTACCATCATCTTCGTCGGCACCGGCTAATGTTTTCCACTTACTTTTAGGGAACCACCCTTCTTTTCAGACTCTTAGAGGATGTGTCTACCTCATCCAACAAGTTGATCACCTTCTTCCAATAATCTATCAATGCACGATTAGTCTCATCTAAATTAGTTTGCCAATGCTTGATGTAGTCATTGATGCCATCCTTAGTCAATCCCAATTGCTTGACTTCTTCAGTTGGTTTTAGAGCTTTTGGTTGACCAGGAGGTATCATAGGCTTGCCAAATTTATGCCCCACCTCTCCACTTCTCCTCTGAAGGTCTCATTTTCCATTGCATGATTGGAATCCCTTCTCTCACCCAAAAAGTGAATTGAAGAGGTCTAGAATGACCTTCCATGTCGAGAGCATAACCATCCACAAAACTCTTCCAATCAGGCACTTCTTCTATGATAGATCCTATAGGAGATGAAATATTTGTACATCCATGAAATATTTCCAATAGCTTGGGAAAGTTGGTAACTGTCTGCTGTCTCAATACATGACTATATTTTCCAAACAATGCATCCACATCCTCATGAGTATGTCCGGGCATTAGGAACCCCAAATTGACTCTTTCAAAAATACCCACAGCTGTTAAGTAGGATAGGAAAGAAAACATCCACCTGTTCTTATTTTGACCAGCACATGTGACGTTCCAAGTATTTATACGGTATATGTATAAATATATTGACACGTCACCCAGTATAGATACGCCACCATGGGGTATGGTAACCTAGGGGGTTGACCTAAAAGGGATTAAATTAGCTATGCTAATTTAATTATTAAGGATAATAACCTATAATTAAGGAATTAATATGTAAAAGGGATAATTAAGTTAATTATGGTTTGGGAAGGTGCCACTTGGCCAAAATCGATTGGCTAACATGGTGATGCTAATTGGAGGCATCAAGGTGGATCACTACCCCCATATCGACCATGTCGACCGGGGAGGAGCAAAAGGAGGTGGCGCCACCTTTGAGGCTGGCCTACCTACCTTTGCCCGGTGGCGCCACCCTTGCCTATGCGTGCACTGCATAGCGAGCTAAGCGTCAAGTCCCAAGAAGATGGAAGCGCCCAACGATAACGGGTCCAGCAGGAACTCGGGTAGGTGGCTAGTATAGGTTGATATTCTAGGGTAGCGCCCCTGTTGGGCACTTGTTGTGTTGTTTTGTCTGTTCTCTCTGTGTTTTACTCGTAGGAACTAACCCTTGGTTGTAAAGGTAAGTTCTCTTTATATTCTGATTCTGGATTTGCTCTCAAAGGATGGATTGATAGTTCTTTGCATAGTCTTACTCTGGAAATGGGGGAAATAAGGGGGGTAGAGACCTCTGAGCCCATATATTGTAGTATGCTCCTAGGTAGAGCCCTGTATTATCCCAATAATGCGGCCTGTGCACAAGAGCCCACCGAGTCGTGGATGCTATGGAATGACTTAGCACCAAACAAGGGACACAGTGGTGAAGTGGAGGTGGGGTCTTACCGCGAACATAAAAGGCTCACGAGACTCCTACGGTGGACTAGGCCTAATGGCCAGGCCCGATGAGCTAGGCTTGATCCGGGCGGGTATGGGTCACGACACTCCCACATGCAGAGGTGTGACCGCATGGGGCATCTGTACTTTGAGTAGATTTAGGGCCGAGTAAGTTAGAGATGCGGATGCGGGGTCGCGCGATGACGCACGTATTCTCTAGTCCACCCATGGAACCACTTGTGATCACGGAAGGGGCGCTTCCCGACCTGCCTCATTGGGACGGGGCTTCATGAACCCTGTAGTAGGCTCGTGGAGGGTGATACCTTGAGTCGTGTCCGGGAAGGCTATAGTGATGCCATAGCATGATTCGACTCATCGCAAAGTGTGCACAGGAGGGCGGATGGAGTGGACAACCCTAGCCCGATGTTCTATGCCGATAGCGCCATGTTAAGATTCGGCCCTGCTGATCTCTTGAGACCTAGCCGTCGGTCGATCCTCACAGATGGAGTCCGAGCCGGGGTAGAACCATGGGGTTGGGGTGTTTTCTTAGGTTTAGATGCATATTCTTTGCCGTTGGTATTTGGATGGATCGCCACCCTTCGTGGGTGGTTATTTATATGTGATTTATAACGTGTGTTAACCCTTGTATTCAGCGCCCATGACGTAGGAGCCCCATTGGCGTGGGCGAATGATTACCGTGTCCTTCTTTCGGGGCATCATATTATAGATGGCTCGAAATAGGCGGAGGAGCCACGCTCATGGCGAGTTGTTAATTGCCATGGGAGGGAAAAGAATCCCGTATATATATACGGTAGAGGGTCGTATATGTTGAGGCGTCCGCGATGGTATCGAGCCGTGATTTGATTTTCGAAATCATATCGACAAACCCTAACTCGCTAGTTCGGTAGTTAGGAGAGAGAGAGTCTAAGCAAGAGTGATTGTTTAGTTCTTTGATGTTTGGTTTGGTGCTAGGTTAATGTAATAGATTGTAAGTCCTTAAAAATGCTGGGGCATTTGGAAGACCCAAGTTTCAAAGAGCTATAACTTTTTGTAGGTAGCTCGGATGAAGGTGAAAACGGCTCCAATGGATCGGGCACCTCCCAAATACCCTAGGGGCACGCGTCTCAGGAAAAAAAAAAAGACAATAGGCCGCCCGAAAAAAATCGAAAGGGGTGCTCTTGTGCTTTCGAGGAGGTGTTTCTTTGAAAAGTTGAAGCAGATAATAAATGCGGCGCCCCTCTGATCGTAGCGTATTTTTTTATCTGGCGCTTTGTTAAAAAAAATTTTGGGATAATTTTAAAAATACCCTTATATGTTTGGGTATTTGTCAAAATGCCCTTATATTTTTGGTATTTGTTAAAATGCCCCTATTTTTATACTCGCTATTTCTGTAGTGTTTGCCAGCCTCAAATTTTAGAACCGGGGAGACCCAATTACGGCCATGGAGGATATGTCAGTTAATAGTTGAAAGACTCTTCAAGGATAGACGGTTCAAATGGGCGAGCGTATAATTCAGCCTGCAAGTATAGAATCACAAAATGATCTCTTGAGGTTGCAGACAAAATTCGTAGCTATGGGACAAGCTAAACATCGGGGATGGAGTTCAACAAGATGCA
The DNA here is from genome assembly GCA_021234155.1 of Isoetes taiwanensis. Lineage (NCBI taxonomy): Eukaryota > Viridiplantae > Streptophyta > Lycopodiopsida > Isoetales > Isoetaceae > Isoetes > Isoetes taiwanensis. The sequence continues at coordinate 217,848 of JAJEKV010000386.1, forward strand.
GTCCTGGGTTGTATCAGATCTAGAGAAGGATTATTGCAGAACATGATCTATTTCCTCCGGCTATGCAAGACAGGGATGTCCTTGATCCGATTAAAGACGACTTCCGTCTGTAGCAATCTAACATGATTCTGGAAATTCAGATCAACAATGTCAATCTATATGTTGAATCACTTAATGAATTTGAATTTGGGCTATGTTCAATCGCAAATTGAAAACTCTTTACCATCGCAGATCATTCATCATCTGAGTTCTAAGCCTTTCGGTTCTAAAATAAAGGCTACTTGCGATCTAGTCATGCTGAATACTGGTCCCCATCTTCGATTTTCTCAATCACCTGCAACGAGTCACTGCAGATCGTTTCAAAATTAGGGGTATTTTAACAAATATTAGAAATACAATGGCATTTGAACAAATATGCAAAAATACAAGGGCATTTTTAAAATTTTCCCAAAAAAATTTTATAAAAAAAAAAAAAAAATGAATTTTTTTTATAAAAAGTGAACGTTGGAATTTAAATTTGAATTACTTTTTAAAGGCGTGTTTCCTCTGGACGCCCTTTTCCGCCATAGCCGCCGGACCCGAGCTCTGCTCCCGCCATAGCTGACCTTCCCTCACACCTTGCACCAGATGTTAGGGGGTGATGAAGAGGAGAGGCTCCGTAAGGAAGCAGAGGACGGCCAAAACCAGCAAGTTGATCAACAGGGGGATCAAAACGTTGACCAGAGCATCAACCAAACGGTGGACCCAACTGTTGGCCAGTGACACGATCAACCTGTGGAGCAGGGCGGGGCTAGGAATAGGGGAGGCTACTGGGGCCGCAGCGGGGCGTTGAAGAGAAAGAACACCAAAACCAAGTTAAGGGGAGGTGTGGGCTACAAGACCCGTACGCAAAAGAATGCCACCATTGCCAAGAAGACATCATTTCGAGGCTTAGAGCGGTCGTCCAAATGGGCAAAGCATCCAACCGCAGTGGGAAATCCCTCCCATCGGCTGAAGGCGACCCTCAAGAAAGCCCCATCGATACCGACCGAGACGCGGTAGCACCGGGAGATACGTAAATTATCGGAAGTCAATCGAGCCATTGATTCGTTTGGCTCCCTTTCGGCCGGCTTGTGCGGGGAAATTGCCCAAGACTTTAAAACCGATTTGAGGTTCCAAGCTTTTGCAATCCTCGCACTCCAGGAGGCTGCCGAGGCTTACCTCATCGAACTCTTGAGCGATGCCAACCTTTGTACCATACGCCAAAGAGGGTCACCATCATGCCCAAGGACCTCCACCGGCGCGAAGGATCCGAGGGAGTTTCGCATTTGACTAGGCTTACTATCTTCTTTTCTGTTGTAAAAATTTTATGGACTTAATTATGTGAAATAGTCCAAATTTTGAAATCGTGAATATAAGAATGTTTTTGTATTCTCTTTCTCTAAATATTATCCCAAATGAATTTCTTTGGGAGACTTGATGTCACTATAATTCTGCTTATACCTTCTTTATACCCAATATAGGCCGGTTACATAATGCGCCCGAGGCCGGACCCCTTGACATGATCGACTAACACCGAGCGAGGAACTTATGTTGATGAAGAGGCAATTAGTCGAAGTTACAAATTTATGTGTTGAATGCCAACCCACCGCAACACGTACAGGAGGATGGACCGGAGTTACCTCCGTTGCCGCCAAGCCCACCACCCCGTGACCATTTGCACTCGAACCAAGCCCTACCCAAGACGAGGGAAGCACCATTCCAAACGCCATAGAAGTTCCTCAAGGGATAGTGCTACCTCTTCACCATCAGCCACTTCCATGTCTTCTGAGTCGTCTGTATCATCCGGTGACCATGCAAAGCGCCGGGATAAGGAGTACCGCAAGACGGTTGATGCAGCCATAACTAGTATATGGAAGAATAGGAAACTGGCCCAGTTTGATGGGAAATCTAGAGGCGGATTGAATGCAGAGTCCTGGTTGGACGAAATGAAGGAGTTTGGGAAGTCCTATGGCATGACAGAAAAGGATACAGGAAAGGTTGCCACCACAAACCTTACAGGAGCTGCCCGTATTTAGTGGAAGGGCTATGCTAGAGCCAAGCATCTGGACAGAAGCAGGTGCAAGTTTAAGAAGTTTGCTAAGGCCTTTAAGTCGCATTATGTGCCTCGTGCGCACAAATGCCAGCAAAAAGCACGATTTCATTAATTGGAGAAAATAAGCCCATTTTGAGAATTTTAAGCACACCTAATTTGCTCTAGCACGAATACTTTCACCTACTTCTCGAGCACAAGAAACATGGGGTAATTAACATACACATATACATCCAAATACACATATACTCGTAGAATCTCAATAATGGCCCTACATTGTACACCAATAATTCACATCAATAATTTTACTTCACTATAAAAACGGCTTGACGAGGGGGTAGAGGCCATTCATCTTCCATGGCTTCCTCAATGCCTCGTCCAGAGCACATCCGCTCTTTCAAGTGTTACTTGAGCTACAACGATCTGGGCGAATCGCGCTAGAAATAGCATTAAGCTTGATCCATGGCTCTTATCTAAAGGCGATGGACCCGCTAGTGCTACTGCAGGGAAGCTCACTCGTGTTAAAGTCCACATTTATGGCTTCCCGATCGGAGATCTATGAGTGAATGGCATCCACGAGCTTTGATGTTGATGACGAAAGTGAATATGCACCGCTAATAATGTAGTAATGACATGGGTACCTAATAACTAAGTAAGGATGTAATAGCATTACGATTAAGGATGTAATATCCGCACCTTAAGCGAGTATATTGTAACGATGTGCTATCCCACCTCCACTTTTTCGCAAGCCGTCATTGAATTCAATCATAGCTAAATTCGATCAAACAAACATGTTTCCAAACATACGAGATATTAGTATGAAATTAGTATTATTCTTGTAATGTATACAACAAACCGATACACGTTCAATAATGGTGGTGAAGTATACCCCAATAATTCACCTCAATCATTCCACTTCACTATAAAGGCTTCTCACTTCGGGGCTAAATTTCATTCATCCCCCGTGGATTTTCGCCTTCTTTGATTCACCACATTGAGGCGATCAAGTGCTCAATGAGCCACTCAGATCTTGTTGGTTGCCTTGACAGGCATCTTCTTCTTGATCCCTACACCGAAGAAAAGCTTTTAGGCGCCGAGATTCATTGCCCTGCGTCAATTCGTGTTATGATCCATCGATTTGGCTTCCGGCGCATGAGCTATGAGATATCGGGGATCACTACTACGGATCCCAAGATGAATGAATCAATTGCTTGGCATTGTATAGTGTAAGAGCTCTTGTGTTGAGATGAAAACACAAAGCCTAATGAATAATAACTAGTCTATTGTAAGGTGCATGTCATGTATGATATAGTAATTATGTAAAAGAGCATTGCATACCTCAAGAGTTCTCATCCTCGTCGTTAGCTTCTTTAGCCACTAATTCTTGCAACTGAGACCCCACACTACTGGGGATCACCGACAACGGCCTGGTCCCTACGGCCCAACCATAGTCTATCGTTTTCAAATGTTGGTAGCGTATGGGTCATTAGGATTCGGGTCTCCAATTCTTGCTCCAAAGAATCCCTATCTTTGCATTGCATATGAGGTACCCTTTCTTGCAACAGGCTCAAACCAAGAAACAAACACCTCTTCATAGTGAGGGAGATTAGGGTCCTCTACTGGGTCCTCTTCCACAAAGGCCATCCACGTCGGGCAGTTATCATGTGGCCTGATCAGCAAGAGCATTCCTTTCTTCACATCTTGGTAGGGGTCGAATATTTCAACAGGGTTCTTGGGTTTACCAGAGAAAGGCCCGACATAATGAGATGCACCAATGTGTTCATCCACCAATAAGTTGTCGGGTTCTTCTAATGCAGTTTGTCTCGTGCTGGGCCAGAAATCCTGAATGACAGTTCTACCGGGCTGAACGTCCCCAAGCACTCGCAACAAGGTGGACCAGTAGTCAATAACTTCATTCATATATGTGTTAGACCATGAGTTATCGCCGGCTCTAGAAATAGCTGCCCAGTGCATCATGTACTTGGCAATTGAAGCTCTCAAGGCACCTATATCTGCCAAGCTCGATATGGCTGCATTTAACCTTAGGTGACCCTCTAGGAATCATAGGTAAGCCTTGGGCATCCTCCTTCCACATTTTAATTCCTTTCGTGTAGCCACTCCCTATGCCCCGCCTCATCTTGTAGAACATTAGTGGCCATCCATCATTCATGCGTAACTTGAAGAGTAGAGGTTCCAAATGACCACATAAACGGTCCTTCTTATCAGGGATAAAACCTTTCACGAATTCTTTCCAGTTGGGAACCTCAGACACAAGGTAGGGTGTAGGAGACTTTGAACTACACTGCCTGAAGAGTTGCATAAGCTCCGGAATAGTCAATGCATCTGATCTTCTCAATAGAGTAGAGTAGTTTCCAAAGAGGGCATCTATGTCATCGTGGGTGTGTCCAACCATCATGAATCCCAGTTGCACCTGATCGAAGACACCTAACCGTACCAAGTATGACAAGTAAGAGAAAAGATACTGTTCTTGTTTTGTCCTGAGCAATTGTCTGTCTACGCAAGTAAAGCCTCCTAGGCAACTTCTTCTGTATCGAGAGGGTCCTTGATAGGAGGCATAAAATCATTTCTAGTGCCATTCACCATTTTTGTCCTAAGGGCTTCCGTGTTCATAATTGCTCCACCCCCCAGCCTTCCTTGATGATCCTGTGTTTTTCAAATGACCCCAGCTTGTCCTCGATTGATTCTCTAGTGTTTTCAAGGTATGATTTAAAGATCCCACATGAAGGACGGGAATCATCGGCCGAGAGGTCCAAATGGTGAAGTGGCCCAAAGCACCTACACCATGCCCATGCATGAGAGCACCAAGAAGACTCACCTTCAACCGCTCACCCCTCCATACATTTTGCTAGCTTCTCCGGACGAGGAACCATTTTCGATCCATCTTATCATGTATAATGGTTAAGGCATTTTCGGGGAGATCGATGAGACAAAGCTCTCCACGACCATTAGAGACTCCCCGTAGAAAGTTACTGTCATGTGAGATTTCCTTTCCACGGGCGAGCTCTCTTCTTTCTCTTGGATCTCTAGTCTTGGCAAGTTTCTCCTTTATCACAATAATGTATTACACTTAGAAAATGCTATCCTTTTTGGCGATTGCTACCTCGTGAGTGGTTCTCCTTCCACGTTGACAAGAAGGACGACCGAGAAACATGTTTTTCCGTCATCTCGTGGGGGTTATATCTACCTCTTGATGTATGTCCTTTTTAGTCAAGATGGAAGGTAATCTCTTCACATTTTCTCTAGTTCCCCACTCGTGAACCTTTGAGCTGTGTGGCATAGTTTCAGCATTTTCATCTATGTACATAGATAGCACAAAGACCTCCGACCAGTGTATGAGACCTTGGCTTCATGGACCCGGAGTTTCCATGCTCGCAATCCGTGCCTTCCATAAAAGCTTCCTCCATTTGTAAAATGTAGAACTGGTATACCGTATGCACTATGCCATGCCTTCACACGTACTTCCCTGTTGTTCAAAGATTAGCTTTTTTCACACATCCATTCTCGAACAAAGATCTAGCATGTCAGACGCAAAAGTCGTGACGTTCGAGCTTTTCATGTTCCAAAGAGAAGGTCCTCATGGCGGATACCTCCTTAATCGCGGAAATTAGCACAACATCTCTTCAAGCAAAGACATCGAGGACCGAACCGCAAGATAGCTTCAGGTGTGGTTTTTCTTTCACCTTTTTGGGGTCGGCGCCCTCTCGCCTTCCCTGCTCACCATGTGGTAATTGTCTTTTTGTTACTCCAGCCTCCTACCGATGGCATAAGCTTCCTTCTCGACCTCGCCTCTCCTTCACGGCCGTAACTAGGCTAGAAATCGAATATCACAAGCGAGAACCAATGCTATTAATATCTCACCAAGTCATGCATCCATTGGCATTTTCGCACAAGCTTGACAGAGCATAGAAATCTTCGGCATTGGCAACAAATTCATAACAGAAACCCCTATCCATGCTTCACCCAACTTCATGTCGACACTGGCATCGTTTGGATCTGCGGAAAACGATGACACTGCATACTATAAGGCGGCTTTTGTAAAGACTCGCGGCAAGAACTCACATGTCTTTTCCACTAGTTTATCCCCGCGAAATCCCTCGCAATTCAATTGGTTCACCGTTTCCTTCACGGTGCATTTCATCGAACTTGCCAATTTATCCGCTTGATCTAACCGTGGTGTGCTAACATCGGGTGCCGGAGTGATTTCATTCTCAACGCCACTTTTGGACCAAAGAATGAAGCTACCAACAGCCTCCTCTAGGTGGTTCAATTCTAGGTTCGAAACGCAGTGGTATCTCGCCCATCAAAGACAACGACAAGAGAAACTACTATCAATTGCCCGGCACGGGATGTTGTGGTGATTTTTGAAGTTATGCACTCGCCTCGGCCACCTTCTTCCCCAATGTAGAAAGACCGTAGAGCTTCCATCTGAAGAAAGTCAACACCGCCGTCAACATCGCGATGGTGATCATTTGACCTCATTAGTAGAAAAAGATGCACGCATACTCAAAAGGCCGAAGGGACGACATAATACCTCAGGAAGATCGCTGGCGGCATCCTCTTGAGCACATGGGTATAAATGATGAAGCACAAGACACGATAGGCCGGGGAGATCGCGACCTACGATCCATCGACCTCTATGGTGGACCTTCAATCCTTCAAATCTACCTAGAAACTTTGTCTAATATAACTAACCATTTAAAACCACTTTTCTACCGGACTTTACTCGACAAGATCGCAATCGCGATTAATTCGATGTAATCTCGCCACTATATAACCGCTATGTTCTGGATGAACGCGCAATGCGATTCTTTCAAAGTGCACATCCAACAGTCGATCCGAGCAAAAAATAGATGCTTGAGTAAGTCTCGCAAATCAAATATCTATGTGAATATTAATTGCAGCCTATTATTTCCACAACTAAAAATTGAGACGCCGCTTAATTAAAATGAGACTCGCCGTGAATTGAACACCGGAGCGTAACCATTAGCGTAACCATTATGTTACCGTGATATTCACCTCACTCATCAATTAGTCCCGTAAATAAACAATTCAATTGGGCCTCGCTAACCGATTATATATGCATCCCCAACAAAGATATACCAAGAAAGAGATGGTGCCAATACGTTGAATTACGCTATGGTTGTGAAGGCACTATTATAACCTATACATAAACAACAAATCAAAAAATCTCCCTCAATTCGATAACTTCTAGCCGATAGACAAGAAGGCATTAGGATTTTGTACCCAGTAGCTTAAAGTAGGCGAGCGCCTTCAAGATGAGCACTATAGCCCTCAAGAATGATCGAGCGGCTCCAAGAACCCAACTTGGCCTTGCACAAGAACGAAGCCGTTAACCACCGCCGACATAACCGGAAATCCCCTTCTTCATCGAAGGCCAAATTCAGTTTAAAATTTAAAATCGCTTGTCTTTTTCCCCTCCAACCGCCCTCCGTGAGGCTCTTTAATTTTGGTTCCAGAGGGCCTTTATTACGCATACACTTTTGAATTTGGAGGTGCACGACCGTGGTACCTCTTGTCCGTAAAATGCCACGTTTACAATAAAGTTGTTGCGTCCATAAATATGGCGGCTGCATTAATGGCTGGTATTTATGAATGCCTACCGATAATGGCTGGCATTTATGGCGCGGTCGTTCGCGACGCGTCGGATTAAATTAATCCGCTTCCCCACCAAGATTTATTCTCGCTGATTCCTTCGACTTTCATTCCTTGGCGTTTTGCTGACGAAGCTTCCGCGATTCCCGGCCGCTTTTGTTCTCCTCCGCGCCTTCGACCGCGAGTGTACAGAACCCGCTGAAAGCTTCCCGCTAAGGCGATCCATGGCACCAAAAGCCCACCTCGTAGAAGGTTAGTTCCAACCCCCGAAGTTTCAAAAGGATCGCTGGGCGATTTCTTCGATAGTGCGTATTTAATTGGGACCGTTTCACCTTTTAAGTAATGTAGTCATGACAAGTGCGGAACTCAACAGATCGCGCCGCGGATCCCGGCGAGTGGTCGAAGCGGATCGGCGCCCCGCGATCCCGGCCGACCTTTCGGTAGGCACGCGCCGTGATCCGGTTGAGTGGTCAACAACATCGCGGCCGCGTCTTCATGAGAGTTTCACTCCGCGACTGGAAAAACAATGATCTTCCGAATCACTCATGAGGATCGCCGTCACATCGTCATCGCTTTCATGAAGATCGCGCGACCGCATCCCGTTGGATTTTACCGGAAGAACTTGTGCATTAGGGGAATACCGACACACCTCTTACTTGTAGCCCGATTTGTATCGCTGCCCGGGCGTTGAACCCAATAAGATCATCACACCCTCAAATGAAAGAAAGTGGTGCATCGAAAATTGCACAAAGCAATTCCACGCATCTAAAAGGCGACCGTAAAGACCTGCAACACATTGTTCCTCGTGATCGCAAGAAAGCCGATGACATACAAACAGATAGGAATTGCAATCGCTATGTGGAAGGAACAAAAACAATGTCCAAGACGCTATTATATGGAGCGTAGAGGACACACAGAATTTGCAGTTCATTGAGTATGTCCTTAAATGGACAAAGTATGATCCCTCACTCATGGCAGCTAGCAAGTTAAACAAGCCGGCCACTGGAAAGAATGTTCCAACCCAGGCGTAAAGGATAACGGCTGGTACCGCAGTCCTATGAATCTCTGTCTCTGTCTGGAATAACGGGCAATAGGGATATATTGTCTGGCTTCTCGACATGCAGAAAAGGTTTGCAGGCAGATAAGAAACCACCAAGCATTGCACTGAAAGCTAAACGAGATGAGAAGATGCCTTCTGTAATGGACACGAACTGGTTAAGGGCTCAGGCAAAGAAAAAACATGTGAAGCCCGTATCTATAGCAGAGGCCTCTACCGAACCCAGAGCCCTCTCCGTGGAGCCTGTTTCCACTGCCCAGCCATCTGCTATTATAGATCCTGCTCAACCTCCGGCTATTTGTGCTCCCTCATCGCGGCTTCTAAAGATTCTACCATCCCAAAGTTCGGGAATCAACCTCCTCGCAAACTCAATACTTCGATATGCAGAACCTTCTTCTTCCAACACCCCTTCTCGCCTCTCCGGTGCCTGCATCGCCTAAGAGGCTAGCATTTCCTATTGCTTCAACTACCGACCGGAGCTCAAATTCAACTCAAGAAGAACGCGAAATTGGCGTAACAAACCGCACGTAAGCTTGAACAATTCAAACGGTTCTACCCGCTTTGGTGTGAACTGTTTATGAAGGTTTCAATATTCGACAAGTAACCAGCTCCTCGCTAACCTCATGCATCAATGCGTCGAACGACCACGCGCACTCGTGAAGAGTTTCAAAACGTGATCCTCACGGAGGTGCTCACGCCGGGATGTTGTCCCATTCGACCCCATTACCGTGTGATTGTTATTGTTCATGATTTTTTGGTTTGTGGCTTTTAACTTACAAGTACACGCTACATCGTGAAAAAGATCACGTGGAATACAGAGGCTGACTTGAAGGGCAAAAATTTTGGATAATATCCGTAACCATGCGATATGTGCAAAATTTTCGGGTTGCTATGCGGTGTTGTTGGAGAGCCGAACAACGGGCCGGAGTTTGCTAAAGCCTACGCCGAGGGAGAAGAACAAGAGTGCTTTAATGGAAACTTGATGATAGAGAATACATTGAGTTGAGCATTCAAGGTAATGAAGTAATCGCTAACATCAGATATAGAGAGCCATTGTTAGAGAAGCTCCAACAGTGTGATCAACATAAAGCCGTATGGATGTCCTCCTCAAGGTCCCATTGGCACCGCCACCACCTCCGCATGGAAGGTATTTTTATTAGCCCAGCCAATGACATCGCGCCGCGATTTTCCTAACCATTTGTTTTGTAGGACTTCCACCAGATAGCTACCACAACGCTGAAGGTGAAAGAGCTAAAGGACGAAGCAATTTATTTTATGGAGGAGCGGGTGTTCGAAGTTAATGGAAGTGGCCAACCATGATGGGTCAACAAGAAGATTTGTGATGAGCATGGAGATTTTCCCCGATAAGCCCCTCGAAGGACTTCTTCAACAAAACCCGTTAAGATACCTTCGAGGCATGTCTAATGCAGAGGCTTTCGCCTACTCGATGAGATTTTGGAAGGAAAGACATACGCTAAGGTGCAAAGCGGATATCATGGCAGTTTAATTGCCGCCCAGCCAGCCATTGATATTAGAAGCCTCTTTTCATGCGGAAAGAGATTTTGTCATATGCTTCCACGCGCTTCGTAAAGAATACACTTTTTGGGAGGAGTTTTTTCGACTTTCCCCGCTTTCACGGAACAGCCGGATTCGATATATCCCGATTCGGACATGAGTAACGGAAAGCCAATTACAATAAGGAACATGTTGTGGGTAATTTGCCCGCTGCATTTCTAGAACCCATTAGATCGATTTTGAAACCCCAAGAGGCTATCAAGGTCAAGGAGAAGAAAAATGTTGTGCATGCAGAATAAAGGAAGGGATTCCCACCTCCACTCCAAAGTTGTCCGAGAATGCTACTATGGTGTTCATAGACTTTAGAGGATTCTCTCGCGATTATGGACGGCAAGAAATATATGGAACTCTTCACAAGAATATCCAAGATGACAATCGCTAACATTTATCACCTTGTGATTCCGATGCGGTCCTCAAGCGATTTGCCGATTGCTTGTATGTACCAAAAACAGATTCAATGGTCCCATATTTTTCAGAGGGTACATATGACGCAGCCGGGATGGGTGAACAAGAAAAGGGTGAAGGAATATCGCGATTACATCACCCATATGTGCATTAACAAAAGTTTAATTCTAGGGTGAACGCGATTATGCCGAGCCGGAGCTTCGCTTTGACACGGTGAGCACCGCGACCACGAAGATCTTTGCCCCTTGCCACCAATGCCCCCGCTGGTGACGAAGATATCGATGAGAAAATGAAGAAGAAATGGCGACATATTTCACCTGCAAACCTAGGTACAAGTTTGTCGGAATGGAAGGTGACCATTTATCGGAAGTGCGCTTGAAGACATCATATGCCTACCACGGTTGACAAGCTTGTGCCGAAGGATGGTTGTGTTCTTGATTTCTTCTCGCCAGTAATCGCTTCTCGCGGTCGCCTTCACGCAGTGGAAAGAAGAGTATTGCTTTCGAAAAGCCGTGGTAAAGTGTGTCGATTTGAGGGCTTTCCCGATAAGCTCGAAAAAATGGTCGCATTGCATACCGGGAGACAGATGACGAGGATAAGGCAGAGCCCGAGAATGATCCTCATGCATCAATTTAAACATTACCCAACTAACGATATATCTAACATCGATTCAATCTTGGATCAAATGGATGAGAAAAGCTACGAGGAAAGAATGCAGGAAACGAAAAAAAGACTTCGGAGGCTAATGAGAAAGGTATTACCGCTTAGAGCCCGTGGTTTCAAAAATTGGGGGCTTTAAATGAAAAATTTGATGCCTACATGCCTTTCTTGACAAAGGGTCGAGTTTCTAACACGAGGCATGGTCGCGGACACCGCATGGATCAAGAGGGTGAGCCATCGTGCACACAAGAGCATCAGTTCCAAAGAATGAAAAACCAAACTCTTCCATGCACCCGAGCATCGCATGTGCCGAAAGCAGAGTGGCGCCAGATGTCGGCGGGACCCCATGGATACCGACAATCGGCGAGCGGATCCACATGTCCAACTCCTTGCGCAGCCATGTCCAGAGAAATCCCGTGATAAAAACAAAGCTAATCGAGATGGACACGTAAGATCTTTTACAAAGGGGGTGAACATGTAGCTAGGATAGTCAGGGCCGAAGCTAGGTGTTGTGCCCGAGACAAGATTCAAAACCCGATGATGGACTAATTTCTGCCCATATGGCAAAGGAATGTACATTGAAATGTTTGAGGAATACAATTTACAATGCTTTGAGTTTACTATTTCAGTTTTTTTTTTGTCTAAACATTCCTTGACACTATTAACTCACAATGTTCGCCATCACGATCCTCATTATCACTTTCAATTCTTTTTATCCATGTGTAGAGCTTAACGGAATTGTAATATTACATCCATGGGCTGGCTAGGCAGCTTCAAATCTTCGCCGCGGGCGATCCCGGCCGAAAGTGTTTTCACTCTTTCTTGTGGACCGCTTCTTACCGCGAAGGAGCTTGGGATAGCCTTATACATGTCAAAGTCGGATACATCACCTGGTTGTGCCCAAAAAGCAGCGGAAAAAACGCCAACTTTTACTCCCCAAGAACCATTTGCGGTGTTTTATAGACACCCAAGAACCTATTTTCATGCTAAACGAGAATTCAAATTCTCTAATTAATTAAATCGCGGCTTCAAATTCAGACCTTTTACTGTGTTAGAGCGTAGGGTACGCCGGGCCAGCCTACACCGATGAGTTCGCGCTTTGAGGTCAGATGTACCGTGGATGAATGAAAAGAGGGCTGTGGAGGGCTACATTGAAGGATTGGCCCCATCCATTAAGCTTAATGGTTAAGGCCATAGACCCAAAATCGCTGGGTGTGAGGCCGAGGCTAAGGCATTGAGCCTCGAGGAGGACACAAAGAAGGAACCAAGATCCGCTGCCCTGCTCCTTACTCGCAGCCACGCCCACACCTTACCAACCCCGCCGCCAAGTCCGGGCCCTCTCAGCAGAACTCTTACGACCGCCCAGAAAGAAAGTCACCTTTCAACATGCCCGACAAACCGATAATGTCGGCAAGGAAGTTCGATCTCTTTACGCCTATTCCCAAAGAGGCCCAGATCGCATACGCAGAGATAAGGCATGTTAGTGTGTGTATGCTAATCCCGCACTACATGTAATTGCCCTTATGTCACATAGACGCCCAAACCTGGCCATGGCCGACCTTTGATTGGGACGATCTCGAAGTCAATTTTACCTCGCCGAGGAGGAGGCTCCCATTACATTCACATGGTGAGTCCCATATCCTTGTAGTTATTGAAACCGGCAATGCCGAAAAGTCACCGCCAAGTTATTTCCACCATAGGTCAAGTAGACAAAGCAAACCTTTTATAATTCTGATGGATACGGGAAGTACACATAATTTTGCTTCTCCTAGAATGGCCTGTGTATTGCGGCTTGAAACCTTGAGATCTCGAACCCAAGTCCGCCACTTTAGCCGCTGGTAAGATCGGACATACGCATGGGCCGCGATTAACCTTAAGATGCAAGTTACCAGGTGCACCGGGCTTGCCATGGGTGCCGAAGATAATGGATATTGGCAAGTATGATCTTATTGTTGGTATGGAATTTTGGCATCGCGAAAAGCCAATATAGATCATGAGAAACGGAAGTTACCTTCAACGCCGCTTAACGGAGCCTACAGAACTATAAAAGGTGACTCCTTAAACCCCATTATGCGCCTATCACCATCAGGCAGCTTACATAAAGCTATACGTAAAGATAAGTTGCTTTGCATTATTAGGCTTGCCTCCATTGAGTCGATGCTAAGCGTAAGCAAGTACTTGATACCTTGCGGAAGGGATTGCCAATCTTCTCCGGGAGAATTTAGCGATCTTTTTCCGTGATGAGATCCAAAAACTTCCTCCTTTTAGAGGAGTAGAATGTGAGATAGCTGGAGCCGTGTACTAAGCCTACCAAAGAAGGCCCCGCACCGCATGAGTCCCCCGAGTTGGGCGTGAGCTTAAGAAGCAACTTCAGAGCTACTAAACCTAGGTTTCATTCGACCTAGTGTTTTCAGCCTTTTTACGCCCTATCCTTTTGTTAAGAAAAAAGGATGGCTCCTTGAGGATGTGTATTGACTATAGGCAGCTCAATAAGCACACCATTAAGAATCGCTATGCTTTGCCTAGGGCAGATGATCTAATGGACCCGGGGTAAGGGGCCAAGCGCTTCTCAAAGATTGATTTACGCCCTGATATCATCAAATAAGGATCAGGAGGAGGGCATTCATAAATCTGCCAGACTAGATATGGGCATTATGAGTTTACCGTTATGCCTTTTGGATTAACTAATGCCCCGCAATGTTTATGCAAGCAATGAATGATGTCTTCCCGACAATACTTAGATGATTTTGTTGTTATTTTCTTTTGACGACATTCTCATCTATAGTAAAACCCGAGGAGCATGAGAAACATCTTCGTTGGCCCTAGAAAAGCTAAGATGCCATCAGCCTTTGCCAAGTTCTCTAAATGCAAGTTTGCCACCCCAAAGTGGATTATTTGGGACATATCATTTCAGCAGAGGGCATTGCGACATCCATCCAAAGAAAGATAGAGGCAAAGAAGGGAATGGCCTATTCCGTAATGTTTCCGAGGTCCCAAGTTTCTTAGGATTAGCCGGATATTATCGAAATTTGTTAAGGATTTTGCAAAGATTAAAAGACCTCTTACTAATCTTACAAAGCATGAGAAGGTGAAGGATTGGATTGAGCATTGGAAAGCAAAGGTTCAAGGAAGTTTCCAAAGCAGCTTAAAGATGCTTTAACGCCACACCAGCCCCTCACATTGCCCGACCCGGAGAAGGATAAACTAGTAGCAACGGATGCCAAGAAAATTGCTACTGGTGGAGTTCTAATGCGTGAGGGGAGGGTTATTGCCTATGATTCCAAGAAAATGAACTAAAACAAAGCAACGATACCCTACCCATGATCATCAGGAATTGTTAGCCGTTGTCCGCGGCTCATGGATATGGAGACACTACCTTCTTGGTAGAAGATTCCCAGTTGGATACGATCATCAAAGTCTCCAAGTATTTATCCACCCGCCCAAATCTCAATCTTCGGCCGAGAAGATGGATGGAATTTCTGGAGGAATATGATTTTGAGATTATGTATAAGCCCTGGAAGCACAATGTGGTTATGGATGCGCTTGTCATGCCATCCTTTGGTAACCCCAACCCATTGTAATGTAATTTCCACACTCACCGCTGAGTTTGGGAAACAAGTACAACGTACCTTTGGCCACGGATCCCGAAGTTCCGCGGATGTCCGGGATAGTTTGAATAAGGAGGCACGCACAGATAAGGAACGTGAAGCTTATCGTTCATATAAGAAAGAGGGCAACTTGTTATATTACAAGGATAAGTTGTGCGTAACTGAAACTTCGGGAGTGCGCAAGCTAATCCTCCATGACACGCATAACAGCCCTATAGCCGGACATGCGTGTTTTATGAAGACCTACTTTAAGATCCACCCGCCTATTTCCGGCCTTCTATGAAGAAGCACATTGCCGTGCACATTAAGCAAAGGTCGTGTGTCAGAAACCAAGGCGGAACAATTAAGGACTCCAGGAGAGTTGCAACCTTTAGATGTGCCCAATGCTAAGTGGGAAGTAATAACCATGGATTTCATTGTGGGCCTTCCACGCATTCGTGGATATGATGCATTGATGGTAGTAGTCGACAAATTGTCGAAAAATGGCTCATTTCTTGCCATGTCGCAATTCAACGGATAAATTTCTTCGATACCGCTGGGCCCTATTTGCAAAGGAGATCTTCGTGTTGCACGGAATGCCACGAAGTTATTGTATCCCATGTGTGGATCCCAAATTTGTAAGTGCATTTCGAAAGATTTCTTTGCCACCATCCGCAAGCTTGCTATGAGTACCGCGATATCATCCTCAGACGGATGGTCGCATTGTGAACGCATTCAATCGTGATTATAGAGGATATGTCTGGGTTATGTGGAGTAAGCAATCACAAGGGCTGACTATATTTATCCGGGTCGAAGTTCGGCTACAACAAAGATGAAGCGTGAGTCTTCCGTATCGTCTCCCTTTATGATAAATTATGGGTATCAATGTCTTACCTGCATTAATATGGCATAACCCCGCTTCTAAAGTGGAGGTTTCTCAAAGAACTCCTCTTGGAAATGCAAGCTTTGGTCGAGGAAGTTCGTGGTTACCTATTGGCTGCACGCAATGCCGTAAGAGTGTAGCCGATAAGCAATGTGACCCCACGAAGTCTTCCGTGTGGGTGAATCGGGTTGGCTCAAGATTAAGGTAAAACAAGCCAAGCTTAAGATTGGTAACCAGAAAAGCTAGCACCCGTGATGGGCCGGGCCGCTCAAGATCACCGAACGCATTGGGGAGCAAGCATATCGCCCGGATTTGCCACCCCGCTTGAAGATCCACAAGCTCTTTCATGTGAGTCTTCTAAAGCAAAGACACCCCTGCATCCGCAGCAGCATCTTGATACACCCACCCTACTTGAGATGACGTAAGAGCATTTAGATATAGTGCCCCAAGCTCTTCTTGATCGAGCATATGCTGCACTGTGAGGACTCAAATGTTACAATACTTGGTCAAGTGGAAACACTTGCCACCGAGGATGCTATGCGGGTGATGGAAAACAGACCTTGAGAAGCACTATCCGGACTTCATGCGCGCCAATCTCAAGGTCGCATTCATCAACGATGCTATCAACCCGGCCCCTACGTAAGCTTCAAGGCTTGATTCGGGCCGAGACTCATGCAAGAGAGGGGTAGATGCATCGTAGAGTTGAAAATAGTTACCATGATGGGATCACTTTCGCTGCCTCTAGGACGGGTGTAATCACAATGTGGACATGACCGCCAACCGCTTGTAGAGCATGTAGTTCATAGCCGCATTCATCTTGGCTATAATAGGAGCTTGACCATTCTTTTACGCCGCATGAATGAATTGCGAACCATAAGCATGATAGGTTCCTTTGTAGATAAATTTTCTTTTATTTCTTATGGGGTGGACCCTTCAACCACAACCTAATTAGTTTATCTATATAAACCGATATATTCACATGTGTGTGCCGGAGCGCAAAGACGCGGACTCCGCCCATGTTAGAGGGTTGCCATGACCAACTCTTCGGGCTTTTTATTTTGTCTACACGCTTTGTTTTGTTGTTACTCGATGTTGGTATTGACTTGGTCCTTGAACTTTTGATTATGATAATCATATAAAATGCACCTCGGTGCTTAAACCGCTTTTAAACTTTGAAGTTTTAATATATTACTTTCTGAATAAGGAATTCCCTTCCTTCATAATGTCATGTACTACAATTAGAGTCTAACCCCAATGCCGAGGACAAAGATTATTTTCTAAGGAGGGAGAATGACGCTCCAAGTATTTATACGGTGATATGTATAAATATATTGACACGCCACCCAAGATAGATATCGCCACCATGGGGTATGGTAACCTAGGGGTTGACTTTAAAGGGATTAAATTAGCTATGCTAATTTAATTATTAAGGATAATAACCTATAATTAAGGAATTAATATGTAAAAGGGATAATTAAGTTAATTATGGTTTGGGAAGATGCCACTTGGCCAAAATCGATTGGCTAACATGGTGATGCTAATTGAGGCATCAAGGTGGATCACTACCCCCATATCACCCATAATCCACTGTGAATAGCCAAGAGGAGCTGAGCGCCACCTTTGAGGAGCTGAGCGCCTACCTACCTTTTGCCTGCCAAATTGAAAAGCCACCCTTGCCTAGCACGCACTGCTGTGAGCCAGAGCTAAACGCCAAGTCCCAAGAAGATGGAAGTTTCAACGATAACGGGTCCAGCAGAACTCGGTAGGTGGCTAGTATAGGTTGATATTCTAGGTAGCCTCTGTTGGGCACTTGTTGTGTTGTTTTGTCTGTTTCTTGTGTTTTACTGTGAGGAACTAACCCTTGGTTGTAAAGGTAAGTTCTCTTTATATTCTGATTCTCGGATTTGCTCTCAAAGGATGGATTGATAGTTCTTTGCATAGTCTTACTCGAAATGGGGAAATAAGGGGGTAGAGACCTCCTCGAGCCCATATATTGTAGTATGCTCCTAGGTAGAGCCCCTCAGATATCCCAATAACGCGGCTCCGTGGCACAAGAGCCCACCGAAGTCGTGGATGCTATGGAATGGCTTAGCACCAAACAAGGGACACAAGTGGTGAAGTGGAGGTGGGGGTCTTGCACCTAACATAAAAGGCTCCCCGAGACTCCTACAAGGGACTAGGGCTCAATAGCCGGGCCGCTGAGCTAGGCTTATCCAGGCCGGTATGGGTCCGACACTCCCGGGTACGAGGTGTGACCCGCATGGGGCATCCTGTACTTTGAGTAGATTTAGGGCGCAGTAAGTCGGGCACGGATGCGCGGGGTCGCCGATGCGCACGATTCTCTAGTCCACCCATGGAACCACTGCGGATCCCGAAGGGGACGCTCTCACCGCCACTCCGGACGGGCTTCATGAACCCCGTAGTAGGCTCAGAGGGTGATACCTTGAGTCCGCGGTCCCGAAGGCTATAGTGATGCCATAGCATGATTCGACTCATCCGCAGTGTGCATGTGAGGGGCGGATGGAGGGACAACCCTAGCCGATGTTCTATGCCAGCCAACGCCATGTTAAGATTGGGGCCCCGGCCGATCTCTTGAGACCTAGCCACCGATCCTCACCGGAGTTTGAGCCGGGTAGAACCATGGGGTTGGGGTGTCTTCTTAGGTTTAGATGCATATTCTTTGCCGCTGGTATTTGATGGATGCGCCACCCTTCGTGGTGGTTATTTATATGTGATTTATGCCGTGGTGCTAACCCCTGTATTCACGCTCGCGACGAGGGAGCCCCATTGAAGGCGTAATGAATGACCCTTTCAGGTCCTTCTTCGGCATCATATTATAGATGGCCCGAATAGACGGGAGGGTTCTCGCCATGGCGAAGTTGGTCGCCATGGGAGGGGAAAGTCCCCTGCATGTATACCTACCGGAGGGTCGATATGTTCGTGGGAGCGCCAAAAGACAATTATCTAGTTGCAAGAGGAGCTTTTGGGCAGATCTCGAGGTTTAGCACGAGATGTTGAAGCTCCAACATGTTCATTAGGTCCATTCCTCCTAAATCTTGCCTTGTTAAACTTTTCAATACTATTAGGGTTCCATCCGACAATGCACTATGTAGTGCCCTCGGCTAGTCAGAGGGATCCTCAGAGGTGACCATTGTAACCCTTCTCATAGTTTCTAAACACCTCATGATACTCCCAATGTGAAAATCTGGACCATCACTCCACAACTCTAAACCTGAAATGGCCATAATAGGTCCTGAGACTGCCCATGCAATATTGCCCCTAGCCATTGAAATGCAAAGGGGTATGATCTTCCACATGACTTAGGAATGTACTTTGAATTGTGGAAGACAAGTCTTGTTGGTCCATTTTATCATGTATAATACATAGATAGTTATTAGGTTCCATTGCGATAAGGTCCTCCACATCCAATAAGTTGATCTATATGATAGTTGATATGTCATATGGTCCTTCATATGTTCCCTTATCTTTGCCCTTAGACTTGGTTGCACAGCCTTATCTAGTGTCTCATTTAACTTAGCACATAAATTGCACTTGGCAAAGTTGTTTGAAGTTGCTATGGTCACATGCTTGAAATGCTTATTCCATAGCCTACTAAAAACTGGCCGGGATATAGAGGCCACCCAAGTTCCCCAAGCAATGCATTTATTTCCTCTAATATGCTCTTCCGGGTACAATGGGATGGCAATCTCTTTTCAACAATAACTCTACCCCTGCTTCATCCTTCTTACTCTTATGTGGCATGTTTTCTCGTGATTGAAATCCACATATCTTTCAAATATTTCCTTTGCAGCCTATAGTTCTGAGGTAGGCTTTACTGTGCCGTTGTTCCCATGCAATGCAATTTTACTACCATTTTCATGTCTCTTTTGCCGCTTGTGCCAAGAAGAGGTTGGAATTCCATGTATAGCCATCCATGCTTTTGAACATATCCACTTTCCATTCAATGGGAATCTTTTTCTTCTTTGATCTTTCATCCCTGAATTGCATAGCCAAATATGGTGTACATGAAATTCCTTCGCTATCACACTTATGTTCCCCGATATGTAGCTCTTGCTCCCACCAACTCCTCTATTGTGAACATTCTAACACAAGAAGCCCAACAACATTCACCTCCCTCTAACCTTCATCATAGCTTCAGGAGAACAATCATAACTGACTTGCATCTTTTTGGTGGGATAATGTTTGAAAGTTGAAGTGGCCTCTTGTTACACTATGTGAACATTGTTGACAATGGTTCTACATCTATAGGAAATGTGTAGTTCCCTCCAGTTGAATAATGTCCCTAGGCCATGCAACAATAGTTGGAACCTCTAGTTGCTTCCACACAAGCTAGGCATTCTTGTTTGCCTGAACCCTTTTTCCTTCCAATTGTCATATAATTTTGAGATTGCCACACCTAACCTGTCCTCCCCTAATCTTTCATCATTCACCGCATTGATAGGATCTCGCTAGAACAATAATCCCTTCTCCCTATCTGTTGCATGCATGCAGGATCTTGACCTTTTGTTTTTCCAATCGACCCAGTATAAAGTACAATTTCCTTTCCTTTGGCATCATCCTTTTCATTTGAGGTCCTTTTCCTTTCCTTTGCCATCATCAACATCATTTGAGTCTTTTTCTTTCCTTTGCCATCATCAACATCATTTGAGATATTTTCCTTTCCTTGGCCATCATGTTCATTAGTTGGGGATTTTTCCTTGCCTTGATCAAGATCATTGGGGCTTTTTTTTAGCATTTTGCATGCCATTGACCTAGAATGCATAAAAACATATAGCAAGTTAGCATATCCAAATAACCTCTCACTAACATGTTCATAAATGAAAGCCTCATATATGTCTTATTCTATTTGATCATTCTATTTATATAATGGGATTCCCAAGTTATTTTCCTCAACATTATATATAAATAAAACCCTATTTATAACCTTCTAACTTTTTTTCCTATAATAACCTTTAGCAACAACTTTAAGGTTATTAATTATAGGTTAGCAGTTTTAAGGTTAAGAAGTTTATTATAGGGTATTATAGGTTAGAAATTTTAAGGTTGGAAAGTTATTGTAGGTTAAAAGTTTTAAGGTTAGAACTAAGTTTTAAGGTTAGTTTTAAGGTCACTAACTTTAACTATTAACTTATAACTTTTAAACTATTAACTTATAACTTAACTATTAACTATTAACTTATAACTATTAACAACTAACTTAACTATTAACTCATAACTTCTAAACTTTTAAAGTCACTGGTCCTTAAAACAAAAAAATCTTTGTAATAAATTTTCATGGGCAGTTGATGATTGCGCTGCACCTAAAATTTGAAGGCGCTTATTAATATGAAGTTAGCTCGCTTTCTAACCGCTTTCTTCTCACTTTCAACTTTTCAATTCTGTGCTAATTTAGGCGCCTCCGCCCGCCCAATTCCGTGCATTCCGTGCACTTCTAGCGTTTACCTGGGCTTCTATCCGCTTCTCATTTTTATCCGTGATCAATCTCAACTTTCGGTTTCTATCTGCTTTGAACTCGGCTTTATCTGCTAAATCTGGCCCTCCGGTTTCTATCTGCTTTAAACCCTTTCGATATGCGAACTCGCTTATCCTTTATGATTCTTTTATTCGCTTTTGAGCTTTCTGGGCTTTACAATCATCCGCTTTTTAGGGTTTTTTTACCAAAGGTTTGTATATTCAGATAATGTCTCCCGCTTTGGCCTTTCAGCCTCTTATAACTCCTCCGGCTTTGAATAACAAAGTTTTCCGGTTTTTCGCTTTTGTGTTAAAGCTTCTGCTTCGGGCTTTGCTTCTTCTCGGCTTCTTAAGGCTCAAATCACCAAGCTATTGGCTTCTCGAATCAAATCAACTTTGGTTTTCAATTTTTGGTTTCGGCCAAAGGCAAAGGCTCAATTTCTGCGGGCACACAAATAGGTTAGTATTTCCCCGCTTTTTACTTAAAGTACTATATGAGCTTCGTGTTTAATCAAGGGAGTGCTTTCCTCGCTTAGACTTTTTACATGCATCAGCCCTAAACCGCCTCTAGCACCTTCATATATAGATCATGCTCTATGATCTTGTTCTGTGATCTTGCCTATATGATCGGGCTCTTATTCTATTTCACTAGCTCTTCCTCTATCCGCTCTAATTAATGATCTAAAAATAATGAAGTAAATAATGATCTATGATCTATCCGCTTCTATGATCTTGCTCTATGATCTTGCTTCTATGATCTATGATCTATGATCCATCCGGGCTTCTATGATCTATCCGCTTCTATGATCTATGATCTATCTCTGTATGATCTTGCTTATATGATTTTGTCAGATTCGCTTTTATTCTATTTCACTAGCTCTTTCCTCTATCCGCTTCTAAATAATGAACTAAAACAACCGCTTCTATCCGCCTTCATTCTATTCTATTATATTCTAACGCCTTCATATTCAATCGACCTCATATTTTGAATTCGATTCTGATTCCTCGCATTTTGCATTCTATTAGAATAATATGTTAGAATGGGAGAAATCGCTACTTTACGATTTCTATTTTGGTTTCCGGTTTTCCACTAGGTTAATCAAAGCACGCCAAGCTTTTAGTTTGGCTTTTTATATTTCATAACGGTTCTATACAAATCGCCAGCGCCGCGGTGTGAAATAGATCCGTGAAAAACAAAGCAAACGCAGCTCGCTTTTGAATTATGTATGTTCGTAATCGCTTTTATTGGGAGAGTAATATATCATTTGCTAATTACTTAATTTCTTCGCTCTAGTGCCATGGATTTTCCTTATGCATGGACACCGGCCGATCCTAGTTCAAATACACCGGCCGGTTCTAGTTCAAATACACTTCCTGGACGCACCATCAACTCGACCCCGGCATAAGATATAACTTGATTGTGCTGTTCAAAACGCTCAAAGAGAGTTGGAGAATCCATTAGACAATTTGTATCAAAATATGGGGAACACTTCCATCGTGATCTCGACATATGCTACCCTCATTGGTTTTAGTAAGGCTCATGCCAACAAATAAGTAACGAGGGTTTGATTTATAGTATCGTGGATCGATACAACACTCTGGTTTGGAGACTCGACATTCGCAGGGAAGATGAGGATCCCGGCCATATCGAGTGGTCGTGTGGGACTTTTAAGTATTGGGCCCATGAAGTGGGCCTATGTGACATATTGTAGAGATAGAAAGAATTCACTACCGATTTTTGCGTAAGAAGAAATGTACATACACTTTTTGAATATGAATACAAACTCGCTACCGCGCAATTTTGCACTATACTTTTATGTCATTAGTTTATTATGTTTTTTTATATGCAATGTCGAAAATATTGAATCCTTTGATGCCCTCCAGCCCAAGAGGACTCAACTCCAAGAAACTACACGCTTTCATTAATGTGTGGTTTCATGGGGTTGATAAGATCGGCTAAAGAACATCAACGAATTCAAAATTCACAACATCACGCCAGATGTTACGACATATTCTTTTTTTTTAAGAATATCCTAATATACATACCTTTTTCAGACGCTCTTTGGCCATGCTACAAATGTGCCCACGCCACTAATCAGACGCCAACGGATGTCTCTTTGGAAGAGCCTCATCTTCATAATTGCGCTTTATAATGGAAATCTTACGTAAACCGCTTTTAGGAGGAACACCATGACACATAGAACTTGATTCAGATCTTCGATTTTACATAAGCCTACTCGCGGCGCAAGTTTGTTGCTAAAAGATAGCATTCTTCTCCCATTAATCGATAAAGAACCTAGAATGCATTGGAAAAATAGAGGACTAAAAAGAGAACAAGAGAATGCATTCGATGGAATCACACTCACCATAGTTCAAACAGACATCGAATGGGATTGAAGGCTGCCGATCGAATGGGATTGAAGGCATTGTAGACGAATAATCTTGGGCGCCCGATAGTCGATTGTTCTTGGGCCTCGATAGTAGGAATGATCTTGGGCCTCGATAGTAGGTGGGTCGAATAGGTGGTAGTAGATTGCCACATATGCTTTTGAAATTAATAATTAATTGTTATCTTGAAATTGCACTAAAAAGAAAACACAATTTAAATTTGTAAATGAGCGGACTAGTTAATTACATGTGATAAATTTAAAAGGACGCTAATTTGAATTTACGGGTTGTAACTGACGCCTAGATTATGAACGATACATATAAGTTTAAACCAAAACCCCAGCCTCATATTATCCGCGACTTGCGTTCTATGGCGTTTAGAGGATCTCGGCCGGGCCGGAGGGCCGGTAGAGGTGGGCTTACATGCCCCAAAGCACAAATCCCAAGCCCGAGGTCGGCTGAACAAGCGTAGAAAAGCACAAATCCAACAAGCCTCGTAATTGATCCGTTTTTTTTTTTCCTCAGAATTGATTGTCCCTTTTTTGTTAGGTTTTTAGGATGTTTTTTTGTAATAATAGAGTTATTATCCGATAAGAAGCATGTGTCCTCTAATATTTGAGTTCATATGTCCCAAAAAATGTATGTCAATAAATGCTTAATGTGTGGCTAAACAAGATTCGTGAGGGTATTTGTGTTTTTTATAGTTGGTTCTGTCCTCTCGATGAAGATTCAACTCTTTTAAGTTGTGGTGTTTATAGTTATTTGTGTCAAAGCCTAGCTTGAATAAGGCATTACATTAGTTTCTATATTTGTAGATGAAGATTCGATAATTTAAGTTGTATTTTTATAGTTAGTTATGTCCCGGGTCAGCTTTTAGTAAATGAACCCGCTTTCAGATTCTTTTTTCAAATCGCCAAGCTGCTTTTTGTTAGCTCCAATTAAGTAAAATGAACTTGCTCTTTTTATTTTTTTCTAAGTCGCTACTAAGCGCTTTTGTTGCATATGTTTCGATTTCTTTGCATATAATTTAGCATTAAAAATTAACCCATGTGTCGTAATTTCACAGATCACAAAAGTCAAACAAAAGAGTTTAGGAACAAGCAAGGCAGACCTCTACAGCCGTAAAAGCAAAGGACGATGAAGATGTCATCCGGCATGCACTGGCAAAGATGTATTGACGTTAGAAGATACATCCGAATAATAAAGGCTCGTGGAACCTCCATGTCCAGTAAGAAGATCTTATAGAGGGGTCGAATGGTATGTGGAGATATTCAAAAACTGGTGGGAAGACGACAACCTCATATTCATGTCAAGGGCAAGAGAGACTGATCAAAATGAAGAAGCGGGAATTCTTATTACATGGCACATGATGATTCTTCTTCTGCGCGGCTAGTTGAAGTGGGCCAAAAATCTAAGAAGAGTCTAAAGAAGATCAATCGATGCAAGCATAGCTCTTTTAAAGAGACCGTGATTAAGATCGACGACATGGCCGATAACCCTTTAAATTTGGTCGACAGCTTACGCAGCCATTGACTCCTAAAAAGAATATGCGCTTTACAGCCGCTCGACGAGCCATTAGCACTTAGGGCCCCGCGTTGGCCTACTTACGTGGCTGAAGGGATAAGGGAAGAAGAAAGCTCTAAAGGCAGAGAAACCACGTAGAAGTTTAATAAACAGGTTTTACAAGTGATTCCATGACAAGGCGTGCGCTTGAGGCGAGGAGCAAGCTCAAAAATATGTTGACAAGCATCCACTGGCCCGAAGCTTTCACCCATCCAAACCCACGTGATAGGCTTTTCAGGTCCACTAAAGCCATTTATATCGCCAGCAGAAGCATGACAAGCAAAGACTCCTGCAGGACGCCCCGCGCTAAACATACGGCCCGCACACACTTCTGGCAGAAACCCCATCCGCCCGACAACCGCATGGGACCTTCCCTACCCCGCGACTCGAGGTGACTCTAGTGCATGGAAGGGGAACACGGCTGGGTGTCTTGCGGCCCCCCTATGGGCTCCTATAACAAATAAAGTTTATAACACGCCGTAACTAGCATAAAACATATATAAATACTACCCGAGGGTAGTGCATCGCATTATAAAACCAACGCATAGATGATAATCACAAACTATAAAACAGGAGAGCTCCTACCGCCTCACTGTGCAGGAGGATGACAAATGGGTTAGGCCTCAAGATAGAGCGTGCACCGAAGTCATGGCAATGGCGGCTGGCATAGAACAATGGCTAGGGTTGACCACTCCATCCGCCTCTCCTGCATACTTTGCAGATGGGCTAGATCAGCCTCGACAGACTCTAGCCTTCCTGAGACGCAATCCCATGGCATCACCCATCGGGACTACCTGTGCTGCATCTCCCCGTCCGATGAGGCGTGAAGGGTTGCATCTCCTTCCTGTGGTCTAGAGG
This sequence comes from Isoetes taiwanensis, assembly GCA_021234155.1. Taxonomy (NCBI): domain Eukaryota; kingdom Viridiplantae; phylum Streptophyta; class Lycopodiopsida; order Isoetales; family Isoetaceae; genus Isoetes; species Isoetes taiwanensis. The sequence continues at coordinate 244,001 of JAJEKV010000386.1, forward strand.
TGCCGCATGCTAGAGAATCGGGCACACACTAATCGGGTAACCTAATCCCTCCAAAAACGAGAGCCAAGCCATCACTTGCAGCTTCGAGAGGCAGGGCAAACACCATTGCCCCCAGGAGGTGTCGTGGACCCATGCTCGGCCCCACACACGAAGTGACCCACCATAAGCCTAGCCCACTATGGGATCCCCCGAAGGCCCCCACTCGGCAGGGATCCTCCTCCACTTTCCCTCTAGCCCTGTTATCTGGGTGCTGAGTCATATCATAGCCTCAATAGCCCGGTGGGCTCCTATGCACGTGCCGCAACTAATAGGAACTAAGGGGATTCACTCTAGGAACATACTACATATGGCCCTAGGTCTCTACCCCCTTCCCAATACAAGAGGAGCAAACATGATCAACCAACAACATATAATCATCACATCATGAGAATAATTATAAGAAGAACATCTTAACCTAATCATACAACTAACTAATAGTTAGGTTCCTTTGATTAGGGTTCAAGATGTTGAATATGGGTTCTAGGATGGCTCTACTCTAGATAAAAAATACTAGCACATCTTGGAATGCTAATCCCAGATGAGCTATCACAACTACTATCCTACATACCGCTTCCTCGATGTTTCCCTCCAGATCCGGCGCTCCATAGTCTTCGACTCACAAGTCGCTATTCCCCCTCCAAGAACGGTTCTACACTGGGTCTGGCCGCACTGCAGCCTATGCCATTGGCGAATCCATGTTCAAACGGTTTCAACAAGCAGGTGAGTCTCCTCGGTGCAGGGCCGAAAGAGGTCTAGGCCAGGGTTTATGCCCACATGCTTAGGTCCACCCAGGACGCCACGTGGCACCAATCGGTGAGTCCCTGCGGTGTATGGTGCCCCACAGGTTAAGGCCACGCGGGATAATGGCTTATCCTATGGCTGGCTAAGTTATGAGAATAACTTAGCCATGCCCCCTCAGTGCCACGCATCTATGGTATACAAGGCTATAAAGATAGATTGTATGGTGATCGATCCGTGAATACACGCATTTATGGCGGCGATATTCCCTTGACCGTCACATTCTCTTAGGACAATGTTGTCTCTCAAAGATTATGCCAAGGTGACGAACCTACCTTATACCCCGCAATGTGCAACAACATGTCCTAACCTTTAATTTAGCTTAGCAATCAAGTTTTATTAGTTCAAGTGAAAATTTTAGGCTATATTTGTACTTATACAAAATATATAGCCTTAACACCGCTATTTTTATAACAATTCAAACTACTATTATAAGAGTTATTAGGGTTCATAATCTAATTATGGCTCCCCTATCATCTCGTAGAACGCTGGCCTCGCTGAAGTCCTCCCCTTCTACTTGCCTCGCAAAAGGAGCACACACGCGGTTTAGTTAATCAATTTGTGGTTTTAGGGGACCACCCCTTTACCTCCTTGAGTCTAACCATGGGCTCAAGGGTTGTCCTACTACCTTGCCCAAGATCATGGCCCTTTCCGGATTTGAGCTTAGGATCATTTAAGATGTTCCCATCATTGCCCATGATCGAGTGCTACCTTGTACACGATCCCCTCGATCGAAGTACACCCCTGCATCATGCCCCCGAGGGTTTCAATTAGGGAACGCCTCACGATCCCATCATCGCCAAGATGATCACTTAAGCTTCACCATGACCCTCCTACGCCAGGTGTGCGATCCTCCTCCGATCGTAAGGCATAGAGATCATCCGACGATGTCCCATCATCGCCCACTATGCCTCATTCCTCACTCACATGACCCTAATGGTCATGCGCATTCTATTGGTGCGCGTAGGCCTAGAGAATGCCCTAAAGGCGCATCCCATCATCGCACACACGATTCAAGGTTCTCGCACATGCACCCTACTAATCGGAATGGCGCCAAAGCTTAAGGCTAACTAACAAATATACTAGCTAACCA